>WJEZ01000834.1:0-22384 GCA_009869925.1 Thalassaphorura encarpata
AAGACACACACACGGAGACATGAGAGTAAATTTTGTTGACAAGTTTTGTTGACGTGTGGTTGGTTTAACCTCGAAAGGATTTGCATGTAATGTAAAGATGTAGAACGTACGACCGTACGTATGTAAACTAACCCTATGACAAAATTAAGTCATGGCCTGAATTTCAATCAATTTTAAGCACTCGTAGTAGTTTCTGTGGTTTCATTTGATTCCTCATTATTTGAAACCTTACTCATTGTTAAAGCCTATGGTTTCGGTTCTGGGGGAAAACCCAAGCAGAACAATTCCTTCCAAACTTTTGAAATCCACATGAAAGTTTTCAACTTTAAAAACAAAAAGTCTCATCAAACAAACCAATTATGAACGAAGGTTTTGGTTTATAATTTATTATAAGGAGTTTGGAAATGATTCAAGGGTTCAACATTGTCAAGACAAGAGACAAATGAAGTTGAAAAGTCTCCAAAAACCACGAGAAAATCTGGAACTGTGGGGAAATGAAATGAAATGAAGAGAAGAGAGAGTCTGAATTCTCTTTTGCCCATTGAAATACTAATTCAACAACTTTGCTTGAGCATTTTACAAACACAAGGACCCTTTAGAAGTGAGTGACTGGGTAACTGACTGACTTTCAGGACGACCGTGTCCTCCGCTCCTGCTTCACCCGGAAATGAGAGCCAAGAGCCAAAAACTAAAGAAGTGCTAATTGAATACGTTGTACCCCTCCCCTCTAGAGAGTCTCGACTTTCAATTAACTTTGTCAATTAAAAAGCCTTGAAGACATCTTGAAGATCCTTCTTCATCTTTGGATCCTTAGCCTAGGCATAGGTCTAGCCCCCTTGTCCTCTCGTCCATCCGTCCGCACTCATTTCTATTCATGGGGAATTGACTCATCATCTTTGTCTTGATAAACAGGGAACAAGAGTTGTAATTTGTGGAAGAAAGTTGAGAAGCATTTGGGATTCGCGAAGAATTCCCAAGTGTACTTTCTCCTTCATCGTGCTCAAACTATGACTACGCATGTTACTTTCCATACCTGAACCACTCAACCAAATATGTAAAGCTTTAGAACATTTACTAATACAAGGAGACATCTTCCATATATTCAGCTTCAGATAGTAGACAACTAGCAATAATTTTAAGGTCTATCCAAATATTTTAATTAGACTACCGATCACTGATAGGTAGAAAACCACAGGATAGGTTTGCCTTGGGTGAAAATGGATGGAAAAGTGAGAGTAGAGTGCACATAATTAAGATGCTGGAAAAGATAGACGTGACGTGGGGTGATTGAAGTGAGGAAGGGTGAGAGTGGGGCAGGTGTTGAGGAAACTTCAAGTTTTGACACCCAACCCATCTTCACATCTACCCACGTTCTTTCCACTCTACTCCGCTACTACTTTATCCTTCTCTCCATGCATGGGAATGAGAAGGAATGTTTGCGTCAAACTTGGGTGAAAGGAAAAGGGAAAAGCATTAAACTTGTTTTCTACTTTCTTCCCTCAAAACACCTTTTGTCTTTCCTTTTCCGTTTTTCCCTTCTTCGTCTTTTCTTTAGTCATGTCCACTCCGTTCAACCCCATGTGCATATTATGTGTGTGGCAAAAAAACCTTTCTGGAATCAGGATTGAATTCGCGCATTGCATTGTACTTTGACAAGGGGAGTTTTTAGCCTGCTTCAAATATTTTTGATTAAAATTCTACATTCATCAACCTTGCAAAGGTTCGACTTAAAATTAACTATTCACGATTCAACAAGCTAAGGCATTAGATATCACGAATAAAAACTATGGAAGCTTTGTCTTAAGACTGTAAATGTTTTTTATACCTACGGAACGTCCCTTGTGAAGTAGAGATAACCAATTCGATGCATCCCTGTCCAACAAACCGAGGAACCTTTTGCTATCCCTAGGTCTTTGTGTATTTGAAGAAAGCAAGCAAGCAAGGAAGCCGGGGAGAGTCGATTTTGTGTAGAACATATGAATGCAATGCTCCATGACTGGAATGTGTGTATAGTCGGAGTTAAGAAGACTTTTTTTCTAGTTCTTTTTTTTTCTTCTACTTCTTCTTCTTTCATTTTTTTATTTCCTTACTGCTTTTTCTTTT
Organism: Thalassaphorura encarpata; assembly: GCA_009869925.1. Taxonomy (NCBI): domain Eukaryota; kingdom Metazoa; phylum Arthropoda; class Collembola; order Poduromorpha; family Onychiuridae; genus Thalassaphorura; species Thalassaphorura encarpata. Next base: position 2,104 of record WJEZ01000834.1, read on the forward strand.
CTCTGCCGTTGCAAAGTTTTTGAGACACATATGTGGGAGCCTATGCCTGTGCCTGTGGAAAGTGAGTAGAGAAAGCATCAGCATTCGTTTCTCGTTTGATAAAAGAGAACATAGGCTCCTGTCAAAATCCTTCATCCAAGCATTTTGCCGCTCTTCCCGTAGTAGCAGCATCCACCTCCTTCCGACTCACTTTTCTTTCCCAGCATTTGAACTCAACCATCTCATCTTCACATGCTTAGTCAGTTCGCTAAAAGCCAATTTTTTTATTTCCATTCTCATCCTTCCAAAATACATAAAACCAACTCAGTTGAGTTCTCGCATACTCTACAGAATGACTTTTACGCCAACGCTAAGGTAGTATTTCTTAAAATGTCACACTCTACCACATATTTTATTTGAATCCTTTTATTTTAACCAACATGACGGCTCCTAGGATTCTAGTCTTAAATCCTTTGACTAGTAAAATCAAAAAATCAATGTACCTATAATTTCAAAACCGATAAAAATAAAAATTCGGTCATATATGTCAAATGTCCAGACATTGTACTAACGCTAACGCATGCATTTGTCATGAGTGTCTGAAATCAGGGCAAAGAAAAGAAAATTTAGTGCTGCTATAGCCGATTTTGTCCTATCTCTTTCCCACTGCATTTTTACTACTTGAGGTCGTTTCCAGGATGACTGAGAATTTTTTCACGTGTTCTGCCTTCGCTATTTTAGAGCTGATGCTAGAGAGAGAAGAGACTGAGAAAAAAGATCATCAGCTAAAGGGGACTGATGACGATAGATCGTGAAGACGTGACTGGGACCTTATGTGACTCTTAACTCAAGTCTGGGTTTATTTCTTTTAACCCATATCAAAAATGGGTTGGGCAGGAAGAGAAAGGATTCTTCATGCCATTTACAAACCGACACAAGAGTGGGTTTCGGTGTTATTGTGTTTACAGTGACAAATCTGGAATGAGGAAAATGACACAACGTGTTTCAGCTTCATGTCTAAGAGGATTTTATTAAGTTTTGAACATTCCATTGTCCAAACTGGCACATGCGTCCGTGCTTGCTTTGAAAGTTGCGGACAGGAAAGGCAAGTGACATCCTTCTTTGAAAATTGACTTTGGCTCTCAGAAAAATTTCAAAGACGAGACACACATCTGTGTCTCAAAAAAAATTTCCTTTGGTCGCTCAAACTTTGTTCTTGGTCCTTGATGAGTTGGATGCGTTAACTTTGGGAATGTGTGTAACAAACCATGATCGTAAAATGGGGGTATGTAGATAGGTGGTCGTGAGGAAGGACAGCTAGAAGATGTGTCCGAGAAGTTACTTAAGGGCTATTCTGGAGCTCTCTTCCTGTCTCCAAGGAGTTCTTTATTCCTTCACAGTTTCCCTTTGTGATCCATGCGATGAAGTGAGAGGAGGGACGGATTGGGAATGGTGTAAACAGAGATAACGGGGTCTAAATAGAGGCAGAGAAGAAAATTTCTCACACTTAATCCATCCCAAGACCAACGACCCTACTTTCTCCTTCTACTCTCTCAGCTCCTGATTTCTCCTTCAAAAACTTTTCCAAGGGAATGGAATCCAATCCTGTCCAACCAACTTCCTTGTTCCCACTCACCCACCCAGTCACCCTCGTCGTCCTCTAGTCTACCGACTCAATTCCCTTCTCTTCCTCAAAACTAGACAACTTTGACACTATATGGATGTTATATCGGATAACCAGGGCCAGGGCCATGCTAGGGCCGAACGGCTCAAGACTTAAACACGTCATCTCACTCTCCAGATGTATTTTCAACCCTTTCAACTATATATCATCGTATTCTCAAAATTTGTATCATTAGCAAATATAATTAAATAGGCAATAGCAATACATTACAACGTATCAAAGTTTTTTCTTTAAATTGGCTAGAAATTCTAGCATTGTGTTTACGATGTATACGATATCAATAGGACTATGTATCCAAATCCCATGGCTGCTACTGGCTTGTAAACATGTACAACACGTCCGTGCACTTTGAGACGTTTCAAGACAAGACGTTCGTTTCCATTGTTAGAAACTTTATGGAGAATTTATTTGAAGGATTGGTAGGTAGGGCTGTTTGAAGGAGTCACTTTGTGAGTGCATAATTTAAACAAGGTAGGATCTTAGGAGAGGTCGTTCATATAAAACTTCAATTTGTAGGCATTTGAAGATTCCTGAGTCAGGATGACAGGGCGTCCATACAAGGTGTGGGAGAATGAGGAACTGACAGGAATACGTTTAGAGTTTAGTGAAATGTAGACCAAAAAGCGTCTAGTAGTTCTCCTGTAACGTTTTTCCTTTGTATTCCTTCCTCTTTGATCCGGGTAGTATGAATTCCAGTTGCGTATAGGGAAAAACTACGTGCCTGTTTTACAATTCCAAATCAAATGATGTATGTTGGACGAATACTACTGTCTACACACATGGCTTGTACGTACGTACGTAGAGATCTTAGGTACGATTTTGAAATTCTTTCAAATATGGTCCTATACTCCTGTCTACTTTCACCGAAACCATACTGTGTGTGACTCTGGACTGTTTTGAAGGTCCATTTGACGGCTCATAATATTAGCTTTCAGGAAGAGCACCGCAGCAGCCATCCATTTCCATTTCAACTCAACCCATGGAAAATAAAACATAAACCAAGGAGACCTGACTCGGCAAAAAGAATCCCTGACGTGGACATGTCATTTACTCGCGTCGGTTGACAGCTTGAGTTGTATCTACATTTCAAACTTGTTTTTTTTACATCTCACACATTTGGAAGTTTTTGCGGCGGCGGCTACTCAATTCCACCTTTCAAATCTGAACAAAATAAATTGGTGGGTCCTAGGATCAAACTTTCGACAGGTTTCAGATTTAGCTTTTTTTGCATTTTATTCTTCTGTGTAATCAAATACATTTGGGAGGGAAGGGAAAATTGAGTTTTACATTTTTGAATAGAAAGCAAAAGTAAAAGCCAGCCAGCCAGCCCAGGTAAGTGAATCTTGGAGGTTTCAAATACGTTTGACATTTTGAGTGAGCTGGAAAGGTAGGAGCGTACATGCATGGCTACTTAGGTAGGGCAACGTGACGAGATGGGAATTGGATAGGGACAATATTTGATCAAAATATTCATTCAGGAAGTAAAAGAACTGCGACTCTTTCCTGTTGACTCTATCAGCCATTCTGCATCTCAAATTCTATTGACACACTTTAAACTATCTATCCATTTCCCAGCGTGCATAGCTCGCTCCCAAACATATTTTCAATGTATGAGACAAAAGGAGAAAGCAAGCGCAGGTTGAGTAAATTCCTAGGGTCTTCCAACTTGAGACAATTTCTTCTTCTTCTTCGTCTTTGCCTTGCCTTTTGGCTTTAGCTTTTAGTTTATGGTTAGGGCCAAGCGTAGACACCTAGCACTAGCTGGACTCCTGGGATGAGATGTGGAAATAATAGAAAAAATACTTTTGGATTTTCCCTTCTCTTTCTCTTTTCCTCAATCAATACCAATTCTCCGGCCAGAGTGAACAAGGCTGCCAAAAGATCATAATTCCATCCGCATGGTTCGTTCGAGAAAGGAAGGAAGAAAGTTAGAGGAAGAAGTGGGCAATAGAAAATGTCTGCTCCACTGTCAGAAATCCAGATAAATATATGAGTTCTCGCTCCATTAATGTCATATTGTCCCCCATCCCCATCTCCAATCCAAAGTCTCTTGTCCTTTTTATAGTTCTCTCAACTAAAACTATTCTAAATTGAGCACAATCACCAATCGATTAACAAAACATGTTCGCATTCCACCCCATTGTACTAACGTGTAATTCAACTAGTCTAGCATCATGCAACAAAAATAAAAATAAGAACAACTTATACCACCACCCATGTTTTATTACAAAAGTAAGTTAGTTTTAATAAAAAATCAATACTTAAAGCTAAAAGTTAAATAATCAGCTTTGCAACTAAAATTAGAATAGACAGTTAGGAAAGAGTAGGAAAGGTAAGCCGACAGAGCGGATCATTTTGCATGCATCATTAAATTTGAAGAAGTCAAGTGGGATACGGGTTTATTTTTTTGTCAAAATTGAATTTGAGTGAGTTCCCAGCCAAAGAGGGAAGAAAGGGCTGAGTCTTCTTCTTCTCTTTAAATAGAGATGAAAAACTCGATTCCAAAAATTCTTCAAGTGAAGGAAGGCAAGGGAAAATCTGCATGGTTAGATTGAAGACGGGAGCGGCGGTTGGTTCTCTTGTGTTATTTCATCCATCCGAGTTGAGTTTAGTTTAGTTTGGGTGTGGTAACGCTACGTCGGCTGAGGGTCTCCTTGAAAATAGAGCTGTCACTCTTGAATGAATTGAAGGAGTCAAGATGAAACACAAATTAGGGATAGATTTTCTTTTTCCTATTCTACCCCTTTCTCATCTTTCTAAATTCCTACCGGGGGAATTTTTCTCTTCCTCTCCAACCTCACACACGTACTTGGATGATTTTTCAAGGAGACAGGCCTGGGGAAAGGACGGGCAAGGCGGGCTCCTTCCTTCTACACAGTTTAACGCTACACTGCCTTTCTTTTCCAATTTCACTTTCTCAACTGTGGTAGACAGATGGATATGTTGTACGATGGTTCCAACTCTCAGAATTCTAGTTTTAGTTTTTGGTGAAAGATACAAGACTACTGCTACTACCTTCCGCGGTGGTGAAAGTGGGAAGAAAGGAGAAAGTTTAACACATGGCGGTCACCCGCCACACGTGTAACTTGGAAACTAAACTCTCCCACGCCGCCAAACTCTTTCTCCCAATAAATAACTACTTATTTTTTTTGGCACAGAAAAGAATTTCAGGCTCAGGCTCAGAGTTTTATTCATTTTCTCGTACTTTTTTCATTTGGACTTTTGAATTTCGGCGAGTGAAGTGCATTAAAGGTATTAACACACAGTTTACGCTGGAACCGACAATTCTTTCTCCGCTCAACTTTCTTTTTGAATTTCGAATTTAATCTGAAGTGGCGGATGAGGAAAACGGAAGCGAAGTTAAAGGGGAAAAAAAGACTCCGTCCCATCCCAATATCTAACCCAACGAACGCAACGAAGAGGTTTCAATTTATGATAATCCTTAGAAAAAGTGTTGTGAGGAAAGCTTTGGCGTTTTCCCCGGAGGTTTTTGTCCTATATGGAGCAGTAATTTTTTGTACACACACACACCCATGACCTGGTACGTATTCTGGGGCGGGTAAGTTTGGAATATATTCATGTGCGACGAGAGAAAAGACGTCATAAACGATCATAGTTAGAAATGCTGCCCTGCACGCTAGTTCTTAAATCCCTTTCTCATGTCTGTGTGCCCGCCCATGCTATGCTACGTATCTTTCCGAATTGTCTTTGCCTTGATAGTGGTGGTGGTCCTAGTACTAAACTCAAGGAGCATTTATGGGGAGGAAGCATGACGGAATTTATGAACTAACTCAGATGTTGGATGTTCTACAGGAGGGCGGTCGTCGGTACGGTATGACTTGGTAGAATAAATGAGGGAGGAAGGAGGTAGAATTTGAAATCTAAGGAGCTTAAGTTTAGAACCAGCCGATTGGCCCAACTGTCGTCTGTCTCTAGAAACAAAAATCATACCAAGTGGCTTTACCTACTTCCTCAAATTTCTCTTTTCCACTTTTAAACATGCAGGAGGAGAAGAAACTAGAACTGCTGGGCCGAAGATTGCCTTTTTCCTTTGCTTGGTTTGAAACTAGAATCTAGTACTTTTCCTTGTCACCACTCTCTTTTAGTTCCCACACTTTTGGAAGAGATTCTGTGTCAGAGCCAAAGAGAAATTTACGGGAATGAACTCCACACGTTGTACTTTGTATCTGTACTGTACAGTATAGTTTCTCTTGATGAGAAAAGAAACTAGATCTCGAACCCTGGAGTGGTTATATATTATATCATGCTATGGATATCAGCCCTAGTAGTCCTCGGACTCATGTGTGTGAAAGTCGATCTCTGTTGGTAAAAAGTTTTGGAATGAATGATGAAAAGTCGGTTCAGGTTCTCGCCGTGTGTCAATTTTCACTTTCACTCGGAGAGAGAGAAAAAAGAAGGAAGAACCATGCATGTGCATTAGGATGATGGAATGGGACTGCAAAGTCTTTTTTTTTTCACGAACATACATGTATGCAATGGATATTGGATACGAACGAACCAAACCTCATCCATTCGTCCTGGGAAAGAAAGTGGAGAAAACAGAAAACCACGGTCCTTTACTTTTTTCCTATTCATTCAAATGGGAAGAAATCGAGAGAGAAAAGAAAAAGCGAAAGAAACTTAGGGTGTTTCGTTCACTTCTTGCAATCATGAATTCAAGCCTTAAGCACGTAAGGTTAAATGTATGTATGAATGCACTCAACTAATTAGTTAACGATATTCAGAATTCTGCATTAGTTCTAGGTCAAAAAGTTATATGAACTATGAGAATAAACTTATTTAGATATGAAGGATACACCCTATGGGAAAAGAAAGTCTAGAAGCAATGCAAAGCACGGAGTTGAAGAACACAGTGCCAATGATGCGAAACTGACATCAATAGGTGTTAATAAATTGGGAGAAAATCATGCCTCAATAGCGCACTTCAGAATGCATAAGGCACTCCATCCAGAAAAGAAGATCTTGTCCCTATAGCCTTCCTACAGACTAGACTTTTGAAATGGATCTGAATCTTCCAAACTTCTCAAGGAGTTTCCTCCTTCGTCTCGATCTCATTTTGTGTATTCATCCATCTCTTCATTGTCCACGTTCAAAAAAATACTTTTGCTCATTAGTTTAACTCGATTCGAGCATATAACAGCGTTGACTACCTACTAGGCAATGCCTATTGTAATAATGAAGGATCGAAATTAATGAGTCTAGATGAAAAACGACAATGATTTTGATTTTATCATTCTGTTCCCGTCCTAACCAAGTGGGTTTAATGAGCATGGTTGGTTTCATTAGGTTCCATTGAGTTGATTTGGTTTAGTCAGTATGATTTTTGGCGATGGCATCACCTGACTAAAAAATTTGCATTGCAAATTCAAAGCTAAACAATCCCACGTCATGTCCTGTCTTGTGTGTGGAACATGTAGAATACTTGGGTATACCTTTTGCAAGCAATTTATTTGATTATTATTTCCAGCCACAGGCTTTTAAAACGAGCTGGTGCTTGTGCTTGTGCTTGTGCTGGTTGAGCAAACCTTACGTACTACATCGTGCATGCTTGCTATGTTCATATTGGATCATGTGTGCAAAATTACTTTTACCGGTTTCCCCAGTTTCTGCAAAATCTCGTACGCAATTGGCTATACCCAGTTGAGTTGAAAGTTTCCCACGGGGTTTTCATTGCTAGGCTAGGCTAGGCTAGACCTTAGCATTGCCATTTGGAACCATCGATGGAACAAAGTTTTGTCGTTATATTAAGTTATATTTTGTATTTCCCGCCCAGTGAGGAGAACCAGAAACCCACAGATGACCTATCAATAGAGTTGCTTTAGCTCAACACACGTACGTAGTAGCAGGAGCAGCAGCAGACGATTGCGGTGTTCTCAAATGGGTGTTCGCCATTTCGTCCAGGAGGAAAAAGGAACCACATCTGGAGCCTTGTTCTCCTCTTAACTGTTGGAGCCCATCTGGAGCCTACATTATTGACCATCCAGAATCCTATGAAAGACCCATCCGACCATTCACAAACCTTTCGTCCTCCTCCGTTCAGGAGCAGCAACAAGGATTTTCAATGTTGAACATAACCAGAGGCCGAGGAGGAGGAGGACGACGACTTGATAACTGGTCGGAATAATATCCACACTCAACACCACATGGACTTCCACATCTGGAGAATGTTGTACCGTTCTCCTCCAATTTGCTGCATCAATTTTATTCTACCATGCTGCCAGCCAGAATCCTGGGCTAATTTCACGTATGCTTATTTACACCAAAATAGTATTTACAGCTTGGGGTAAAAGGAAGGACAGAATACCTCTGTAGATTCCAGGCAGACAGACAGACATGGCCATGCCATGGTTTGGTCTGGAAATTGTATAGTGCTGTGAGATCGATGCGATGCTGCCTTTGCCTGTCTTGTCCATTTCAACTTAATGTAATGCGGGGAACCCGCCGCTCACCATGCATCCATGCATCCGAGCAACCAACCGACTAACTCTCATGTCACTTCGACCCGACAAGAATATCAATAGACAGGTCATTCTGTACTCCAGGCAGACTGATGAGGATGGGTTGGCTAGAAATAAACTCTATCTGTGTACTTGGACTTGCACTTGAGTCCAATTCAATTCATTGTGAGTTGGAAGAATCGACATTTTGTCCACGTGGCCGAGCTCTCTGGAAATGCATTTTTGTAGTAAAGCTTTTACGTATGGGAAAATAGCCTGGAGAAATGAGAGGGGAGCTTTTAGCTTTAGCTTTTCCGGATTCGCATGGCATGGCATGGCATTGGCACTCCAAAAACCTTTGATAACTACTCTACGTAGGATGAGAAGAATGACCCGAGGAAGGAAGCAAAACAAAACTAACGTAAGGGCAAGTTATGAACATCCCTCATTTCTAAACAACTCTTGTTTTTTACCTTTTACAAGTTTTACTACTAGTCATGTCAATTTCTGAAAGGAGCAAATAACAAGAAACAAGAGAATCTCAATTTCTGTGGTGGAACCGGATCCGATTTGGATTTATGGGCCAAGAGATTCAGAGTCTAAAGAAACTGACTGTAGCGTAGCAGCGAAGTGGTGGGAACAGAAAGACGAGAATAAAATTTCTCAGGGAATTTGTTTTGTTTTCTTGGGTTGTGGAAGAAAACAATGGGGAAAGACGGCGGGAAAACGCCCACAGTGGTGCTTGCTAGCTGCGAACTAAAACAAAAAAAGACGAGAAATGAAGTTATTCTTGGAATAACATTCTTCTGCCTATTCCTGAGCAGCGAGAAGAACCCGCCCGCCAAAAAAATATTCTAGTCCTTGATTCTTGAAACCTGAAACCCTTCCTACATTTTACTTAAATTCTTCCCTTTAAATCATTCGAGCAGTAGAGCGGGGGGCCATATATTCTGTTTACTCTCCGCAATATTTCATCCTGTATTTCCCACATTCACCAGACACACGCATCCTTAACGGTAGAGGCTAATGTTACGAGTATGTAAAACCAAACCTAGTCTAGTCTTGTCGTGTGCGTTCCAGGTTAGGACTGCTTATCTGCATTTCCACCTTAGTTTGGCGTTTGATGTAAATGGAGAAGCATTTATTTGCCATGCCATGCTACTCCATGGTATTGCCAAAAGTGGTTCCGTTGGAACATCACGCTTGAGTTGTCTTGGCTGGCTGGAGAAAAGTAATGTAATGCAATGCAGGGCTATGCAGTTATCTGCAGTTTCGACATTGCAGCAGTATGGGTATAGTCATAGCCATGCAATTACATTATCACCCTGGCACTTTCCCCTAATGCTTTCCCAGTCAGAATGAGAAAGTGAGACTAAGGGCCGTCAAGTGATGAACTCTGACAATTTCTCACTCAGAACTCAGTCAGTCTAACACTTGAACACAGAAATGAGGACCAAGATGAACCACAACTACTACAGGCCAGTGGGAAGTGGACAATCCACGCTATTCACGGGACTGTTCTTCAATTTGGTCACATTACGTGTAATGTACGGGAGACCCCTGACAAATACTGAGAGGAAAGTGGACTCTCAATCTCAACGAGGTCTCCTTGTCACCCCACCCTTACGAATTTTGACTTTAATGAAGTGGACAAACCTTCAGTTCAGTTTGAATCGAAGAATTTTTTTAAAAAAATAAATGCATGGGACATCCTATTGACCATTTCTAGTAAAGATAAAAATAAAAAAGATTCATTGGGTAGGATGGAAAGGTTAGAGATTCATTTGGATGGGAAAGCACATTTTACAATTTGCGAAAGAGAAAAATGAGGAGGACGCGGGCTCAGAAGTTGGACCCCTTGGGGTACTCAACTCTCCTCCTACTTCCAACTAACCACAACATGCTCCACCATCAATCTCTGTATTTTACCCCTGGAGGCCTATACTTACATTCTAGCTAATGCAACAGCCAGACTAGCCAGTCCTCCTCAACTATCAACCAAACCAACTATTTCTTCCTTCACACAACTTTCCAACACAAGACACAACTTCAAAATCTCATTCACCTTCTTCTCTTCTTTTTATATTAGGAAGACTTGCACAGAATTTTATATTAGGTTAAACCTGGACTTGGCTAATATAAAATAGATGTTTCACATAATTCAAGGATTCATAAGCTGTCGACTATGTTGTTAATTTAATACAGACTAGGATGCGTACAAAATTCAATTTTCTGAACATGTCGTTGATAATTATAATTGTAGAGCTCAGTTGAGCTTAAAAAATTCCTTTAAGGTCTATTCTGTTTTGTGAGTCAACCCAATTATGGAAACTTTTGAAATTCTATATTCCAGGACAGGACAGGACTAAAAAAATAGTTTAGTTTTAGTTGGCTAGGATATTTTCTTGTCTGTCTTACATATTTGGACGGACAGAGGAAAATAAAACCCCTGTCTGTCTCAAGTCTTGAAATAAAAAGAAAAGTGATTTAAATACTCAGCAAGGATTCTTCAAATTCTGACGAGATGAAGGAGAAAAAGAAACAGGAAGAATAAGAAAGAAAGAAAACTAAAGACAGGTTGGCTACCTTGCTTTAGTTGAGAAGGACAAAATTTAGTTTCCAATTTCTTTGAAGAATGAAAGACGAGGACGACAGACAGCCATGCCAGGTTGACTAGTCTTTGAGACAAGTTTCCTTTGAACTCAACAACTTAAAAATCGGATAAATTGCGTCCTACTACGCACCACGGCTACCAGTACAGTACGTGGGAATAAAATAAATTGAGAAAAGTATAAACAAGGCTGAGAGCTGAACAATACAAGTCTTTAAAAAAGTAGAATAACATGTCCAATCCAATGGCACAATTCAATTCCATTGCTAAACCAATTTTTTAATGTAAAAACATGCCAGTTTGGTATTTTTAGAATAAAGTAAACCAGTGAATAAAATTGCAATGAAAAACTGGAGACAAACTCCATAAAATGACAGGTAAATACAAAAATTGATCAAGTTTTCATGGTACAGTAGGATTGAAAACTTTAAAAAAATCTATAAAGTTAGTTTATACCCAGGCCGACAGATTTATAAAGAATGCCCATGTCTTACGAAAACTTTCGCGGAAGAGAAAGAATAATAGTTTATAGATCAAAACATTTGAAAAAAGTGATAAATGAAAGGGGTAAGGACGAGTTAACTAGTCATCAGTCGTCGTCATCGTAGGTCTTTTTTTTTTGAATTGGTTAGGGGAGGAGAACTAATGCTAAGTAGTGTGTAGTAGTATGGAGTGAATTGAAGCGATGGCGCATTAATGCGGGTCATTAAGAAATGTTATTTGAAACTCTTCCAAGCTTAAGAAAAAAATGTTCTCAACCCATTTCATTCTTACCACCACAAAAGTCTTTTCTTTCTTTTTTTTGCTTTCTCCTCAAACCTTTATTTAAGTTCACTTCATTAAGGAGTTTACTCTTACCACTATCACCGCCAAACCCGAGTTCATGTATCTTTTTCTCAGAAAGAAAAAGAAACAAAATGAGAGTCCAATGAGTCTGTTAGCTCCTCATGGAATTTAAGCCTCGTCTAAACTCTTCTGAATTAACTTTGGTCAGATATAAATGAGCTTTTTAAATTTAAGCTTGTCGTCTTGCTTAGTTTGTCGTTTATATTTTCGAATCCCGCATTCATTCGCATTTCCTAGTCGTCAAAAAATCCCAATGTAATGTAATGTCCTTTGAGATCTTTGTGTCCACATTGCAAGCGCAAACATAGACACAAATAACAAGTTGAGGATTGATCAATAAACAGATCCATCTGCCCAAGCCCATGCCCAAGCACACCGGGGACACTTATCCATTGTATCCACAAAAAATTGACACGGGTCCCGTCGTTGACTTTGCATCCCATTGTCCAAAAATAAATAAACATGCTGGGCTTGGCTTGGCCAATAAAAAATCCTTAAGGCTGGGCTGAACTGACAAAATATTCAAACACCATAAATACTTCCCTTAATTAAATTATGAGCCAAAGAAGGAACCCATGTAGCCAGGCTCATCTGGTCCAAGAGCTGAGAACGAGTCGAAAATTATGGGTGGTCCACATCCCCAGCCGCGTTTCTTCTTCGGCTCGTGATAAATGGAGTTGAAAACTTTTAACAAATTGAAAGTCCATGTAGTAGAATGTGAAATGTAGAAATTAAAACATGATAACCATAAGATTAAATCCAGGGCTAACAACTATAGCCCTAGTCCTAGCCAGAATTATTTGAAGGTCCTAGCCGACGACGACCGACCAAGGGATTAACATTTGCATGGACAAGGATCAATTTTGCGACAAGGGGAGGAAGATTTCACTTGGAAGAGATTAGCATGTCAACGGGAGGGATTCTCCATGGAATTGAATGGAATGCTGGATTTTAGATGAAAATAGCAAAAGGATGAGTATTTAGTTGTCTGGGGTTTAGCATAGGGCTATAGTGTTGGAGAAAGCACTGCTACTACTACTCCCGTGTTATGCGAATTCGAATATCCCTAGCTGGTTGGATGATTAGCTTAGTTTTACTCGCCGTGCAAATGTACAAAGTCCATTATGACCGATCAGTGCAAAATGGAGGAAAAGGGGCTAATGGATAATATTCTCCTACCTACTATCTTTTTCATCCGCTTAGCCTAGCCACAGATATATCTGCACTACCATCATCACTGGATGGGGGATTAGTTTCTTTTCCTACGAATCTAACCTATGTGTGTGGGAATGTAGGATTTCCGGTCAGTCCGAGAGCTGATAGTTCCTAGTCACGTCACGCCATGCCATAGCATTAGAAATTCTCGTCAAGGATTATTGGTGTGGAATCCCTGATTAATTCACTCCGCCCTCACTAGCAAAAAAATAAATCCTACCTTTTCTTTTACATTTTCAATTAATACAATTCAGACAGCCAGGTTTGAAATTTTTTAGATTTAAGAAGAATTCAAATCTGCATAGCTTAGCGTAGCATGTGACTGAGATTACAAAATTCATTAGCAGACCAATTAATCAACTCCACTGTCTAGTTCAAATCTGCTTGTACCCCCGTCGTCGTCGTCGTAAACCGGGAGGCACGCACATAAAACTACACAGCAGGGATTTCCTTGGCCTTAGCCTTTGGCATGGGTTAAATTATACTATATACATAGTATAAAGCCTGGCGTTAATTAAAAGTCAATTTAATTCCATTCGTATAGTGAAATTATGTTTATTCCTTCGTGTGTGTGTGTGTGGTGTTGGAGAAAGTTTGTGAATTACACATGTAAATAGGATTGCATATGAGAGAGACAGTACATGAAATATTTTCACTTTGACTTGGTTTCCTTTCCTTTATCCCATTTCAATAATTGAGCATACATCATGTTCCATTACCACAACAATAACATCCGTCCATCTTATTCCCCCCTGCTGCTGCTGCTGCTGCTGCCTGGAAGGAAAATACTGAGAATCCAAGTAAATTGATGGAGAAGAAGACGACGACGAAATGGGAGGGGTAAGGGATTGGAATGATTGTAACATTTGTATTGGTTATATCGTGCCAAACAGACGTCGTTTTTGGGATGGTTGGACCAAGCCACTGTGTATATGTGCTGTGCTGAGAGCGTTAGTGTTATCAGGAAATCCCCAATATGAGCTGCGGAAAATGTTTCCACATTTCCTATATTGAGTAAAAGTAGGGAAGGAAAGAATGAAAATAAATTGTTTCGATACAAAAAGTCATTCCTCCATTTGGCTTTCTTTTCTGCCCTACCAAAACCTTTTTGCTAAGGACTCAAGGAATCCGCTCCTTATTCTTCTTCTACTATGTATGTACGTATTTGAGAATTTTTAAGATTAGAGACAATAATAGAGGAAGGAAAATCACATTACTGCTACTCCAGAGGCAGCAGTGTGCTAAAGGCTAAGGCTGAGGCTAGAGCCAAGCCAAAGTCCAAAAAAGAACAATGAAGAAAGTAGGATATGGATTTCCTTCTAAAAGTATCATCCTCAGCAGAGAATTCAGAATGTCGCTTTCTCTGCTGCCGTACGAACCACCATAGAATCCTCAGATGATGGGAGAAAGTCGGAATTGAAATATGGTAGTTGGATCTCTAATGTGTCATGTCACGGTCCAACTCTCTTCGTTCGCGTTCGCTTACCAAAACCTAAACCGGTGTCCATCCAGGATTTTATAGATAGATTTTCCTCCCTTCCAAATTAATTTGAGGCTATCATCATCTATGCCCATCATTCATGTTCAATTTCTCATCTTGGCTTCTCGAAGGTCTAACCTAGCCAAGCCAACCAACTCATTCGCCTTTTCACCGCGCGCCCGCCCCGTCTCTCAAATCAACAAAATCCAAGCTTCTTCTTCTAACCATCCACCTTTTCATCCCAAAATTCTATTCTACAAAGAGACTCAACAACTACTAATTTGATAGGATAGTGGATAGTATTAGTTCAGACCAGATAGATTGACTCAGCTCAGAGTGAATAGAAAGGTTTGAGGTTTTGGCTGCTGCTGCTGCTGCTGAGTTAGACAGACAGATACCAGACGAATCATTTTCATAGGGAGAAATGATCCATCATTCATTGTGTTACTCAAGTCTCAAATATGAAAGGTTAAAATGGAAAATTACTGGTCGCTATATTAAGGTCTTGGCCAAAAGGAGTATTCAATTATGAGTTTAATAATGTGGGTTCCGGAAATTGCAGCAAGGCAACGCACTGCCCACGCTAAAGGCGTCATTAGGCAGGGGTATATTGGCAAAGGATCAAACTAGACAAAAATAAATCTGTGCAGATAAAAATAAATATCTGCGTATTAGAGTAATAGAATAATTCAATTGGGCTACAAAGAACAAATCATAGCAAACCTAATACAGGTTAAGTGAAAGTGGTGAAAACGGAGAGCAAGAAATCCAAGTGTAGTTGTTGTCCTAATCCTCCAGCAACACTTGAGACTTGGGGCTCTAAAAGAAGAAGGTTGAGTTGAAGAAGAAAAAGAATCATTATTTGTCTGACTGGGAAAGGAGCAAGGCAAAGGAAAAGAGCAGATTTTTTCTACTTTCTCCTCTTACCATCCAAAATAGGATTTTCAAAGCTCCCGGCAGCACAAAAACTGAAGATTTGTCTACTCAGTTACTTTGCTCAAATCGCATCACATTGCAGAATCAGAAACTGGCTAAATTCAAGTATAGCGCAAGTAAGGAACGAACGGCTAGAGATTCATTGAACCCAACAATGGATTTCTATACGATTCTGAAACTTCAGCCTTTGCCTTGCCTTGCCTTAAAGAAACTAGAGTAAGAGCATGGATATTTCTTATAGGGTTAGAGACCTAGTCTTTGGACTGGTATTCTTTTCCCAAGTGGATTTTTTCCTTTCTACGCTACACCTAATCCATCATTTGAGCCCCGGAGTCGGGTTAAATGATACGGTGGCCTAGCTAGCCGTGTTTCCTCCTGGCTTGCCAAGGATTTGAACTCCCCGCCTCAATTCAATTGCTCCAAATTCCCCATTACGACGTCTCTAGTTTACAGTCACAACGAATTTCAAATTTCTTCCGCCAATTTTCCATTTCTTCTGTTTGTTTGAATAGGAATAACATACTTACATACATGGGCCAGATTGAATTTCAATAAAGTAGCTCAGTCGCCGTAGAGGAAAAAGAACTGAGTGAGTGAGAATATGCAGAACAAACTCATGGAAAGAATAGCCTAGAGCTTACAATACAAATACTGGAAGTGAAAGCCGGGTAAAATAAAATGAGAGTACAGGAAAGTATATCCGGGCCAAATCACTACCTCTGCTCACTCCATTGAATAACGTAATGTAATCTCAACTATCTTAAAAAAGGACATTCGCATTCGCATTCGCCTATTTCTTTTTTCTTCTTGGCTCCGAACCCGCTCCCAGTTGCATTGCATAATTTATACATTGTCCCGTCGCTACTGCAGTTGGATTTCAGACTATGGCTATGGGCATGAGCTACGAACGAGTCCAGGGTTGATGGACTCTGAATTGAAAGAAATCTAAATGTGAGACACTCACCTATCAAGTGAAGAGATCGTCATCTTCAAAACTGTCAACTCCTAAGATTCTCCTCCTGCCATTTCCACTCTGTAAATATGTTTCTTCACTTTCCTTCACTTTCCTAATGTTCACCTGCTTGTTTTTTCAACTCACCTTTTCCTTCCCTTCAAAGTTAAAGTCTGGGAAAAACTAGTTTTTTAGGGGGAATTCTAGGATGACCCAAGTGTTTGGGGAAAGAAAGCAAAAGCACTCCTTCGGGTGCTTTTTCCCACCAACCGGCCACTTTCTCAGCCTTAGAGCCTCATTCCTGTCCACCAAATTGGCTTACAGGACCACGACTCTGACTTTAGCCCTCCAGTTTCTACTTCACTTTTAATACATTCAAGGACGATGGCTGCCGTTGCTGCCGACGCTTCGGCTAAACCAAACAACTAGCCAACGAACGAGATCAGGAAGAATAATGTATTAATGTTTTTCTTCCGCTTGCACTAAGGATGGGACCACGTGCACGTGAATTTATAAATAGTTAGTCATACAAATTGTCACCGGCTCAAGTATCACGTTGCACAAAATCCATACTTTCTTTCAGTTTTTTATTTATTTTTAAACTTGAGAGTTGTAAAGAATTAACAGGGCAATTCCTGGTAACACGTAGTCGATGAAATTTAGAGATAAGGATTCAAAGTTAAGTTTTTTGGCATGAGAACCAGGAATGGGAATGGCACGCTACAGGAAGATAAAACGTGCCGGATGTTTTACTTTCTGCCAAAACACGGAACGAATAGAGAGACAAAGTCTGGAATGAGTCTCTGTGGATGCGTGTTCAATTAAAAACTGAGCTTTTAATTTTGGTGAGATGATTATGATGTTTACTTTGAAGATAAAAGTAAAATCACATGATGTGTGTACAGTAGTGTAGAGGTTGAGGTGAACGGAGAGGTTTTGAGAGAAAGTTTGAGAGAGAGAAAGCAGTTGGTGGGTGACTGACTTCGTCCAAGAGTTGTGTAAGACTGAAGGGAGCGATCGAAGGGAAGAAGAGTTGTTGTAGGACTAGGACTAGGAGCTTTGCTTTGCTTTTGCTCTGGAGCCGGGACTCCTGCTGGAGCTCTGGAGCTTGGCTGGCTGGCAGTAGGACCGCCGTGAATGGTGAAAGGCCATTTCTTCTACAGCACATCCGCAAAACAGAGAACTAACATTGATCTCAAGATTTGCACATGCTGGAAATGTGAAATGAGCTCTTCGTTTTTTCTCCTCAGCACTTGACAAAAGAAGAAGAAAAAACTTCTTTCTTTACTTCAAACGTCTCATCTACTACTACTACTACTACTTTTTTCTGTACATCACCTTCCATTTCAACTGATTTTCCTACGTTCCTACTCAACCATAGCTCAAGACGGACCTAGGCCAAGAGAACAGGAAAAGGAAAGTGTGGGCAATAAATTAATCAATCGTTGTTGACTTTGTAAATTAATTCTAAATTACTACCCGGGAGCCTTAGCGGTTGAGTGGATTTTGCTTTCATGGTGTGAGGTGGGAATGAAACTCCACAACTTTGATTTTTATTCCTTTGTTTATCCACCTTTGGTTTTTGGTTAGTTGAGAAAATATTTATTCGTCGCATTCAGATTTCAATGAATATTTAAAGGTCATACCAAATTTTCGGATAAACTACTACTAAAACTTAATGTAGTCCGGGTCAGATCCTTGTGGCGGTAAATTTGATCAGAAATAAAAAACCTTGTGGACTCAGGGCCGCCTATTCTGGTTTTTTTCTTGTCCAGGCAAATTTTCTATTTCTGGTTCTGGATATAATATAAGTGTAGAATCGATTTCGGATCTCTAGCATATAATTTATTTATGATCATAGCCAAATTTTAAAATTTCAGGACAATAAATAAGTTTAGCTTAATTTGGCATGTCAGATTATCTAGGGCGTAGGAGTCGTAGAACATCTTGCAATGTGCGTCATATCATTCATTGTGTGAACATGTGTCTAGAATTCTACAAACCCATTGTTTCATAGGAGGTGACAGGTGGCAAATGAGTTGTGCTGCTACCGTGCCGTGCAGCATGGAGCCAGCCAACAGTGTGAAAATATTACCTTAGCAAAAGGAATGAAATGAATCCCAATTTCTCCCACACCTGATTTGAGGTTTTCTTTTCCCTCAACATGGGAGGAGGGAGAAAAAAAATGAACGCAAATCATCTTTCCAAATCTTTCTTTCAATTATTTATCAGCATTCTTCTTCCCCACTTCGTCTCTTTTTTTTTGTCTCCTCCTGGGCTGGAAGCTCATCTCTTTCCCTCACAAGACTTTTTGTGATAAGTTCCCATAACTCATCCTTAGTTTCTGCCCGGAGGAAGCCTTAGCTGCTGGTAGGGTAAATACGGACGTGCAGAATTCACCAAGCACATCCTGTCAAAATTTCCTTTCCAAAGCACTAGCCTTTTTAGTTTTTAGCCATGCCATGCCATGAAGGCAAGGCAAGGCCAGGCAAAGTATTCCTTCTTCAAGCATCACTCTTCCTAGTACGTCAAACTGTGAGGAGAGGAAATGAAATCAATCCATACTGTCTATAAAAAAGATTTTGAGAAAAAATTTATCGCTCTGAAAAATAAAAGAGAACTCTTCATTTGATACTATTGCTATAAAATAACGACTAGTGGCTATGGGCACCTTAGTCAGTCGTAGAGCTAAGCTAAAGTCGGACCAGTCAATTCTACCCGCCAGCCAGCCAGCCAGCCTAGGCTTTATCTTCGCCCATCTCTATTCAAAGGGGCTTTTGACCGTCGTGGGTCCGTAATGAAACTCGATTTATTTTTGGAACGGCGGGGAAAAGCTTCAGGCCTCGTAATTCTCCTTTTTCCTCTCCTGGAATTTTCTCCGCCGTCACTAGTCGTCCATCTAGAAATAGAAACGAAGGAATGGAATAGCAATACTTGTTATACAATACAACATGCCCGCCCGCCCTTCCCGCCTCTTCCTTTTGTTTTTCATTTGAGGATTCTGGGAGGAATCCCAACTCCTCGGTGGGTAAATATGTGTGTATACTTGGGAGAGAATAATGGACCACTTCAAAGAGACCGAAATGAAACACTAGTAGATTCAGAAGCGACTCAGCCTCAACTAGCTCTACACTACGTTTCCCCAGGCCGTAGATTTAGTCAGGTGACATTTTCATTTTCACACAGCCAGAGCACAAACTTCCTTCACCAATTATTGGTCCAATATCCGTTCACTCTGCTCCTATGCGGAATTTCTAATGCTAAAGAATTTAAACTGAAGATATTCACCAGGTACTTCATTTTATATAATACAGCAAAAATTTACAATTTTAATTACAGAGTCACCCAAATTAAAGACACGGACACGAGAGAAAGACGATGATTTGTCCATTTCAGATTCTAAGTGTTGAAGAGCACGCAAGAATTACATACTAAATATTCAAGCACCCCTGTCTTCCCACCTCTGGCGTTGTAATTGGAACAAGGTACACGGGATCCTGCTGATATTATTTCCATGACCAACTACATTACACGAACAGGATTATTTAAATGCTACAAAATGTTGTACATGCCATGAACCATGTTCATTCCACACTTTAATTTAACTTTTATCCGATTTCTGTCAGTATGCGTCCGGGTGGACAAAGGTTGCTGCTCGGATCGGTTTTCACCACTTTATCTTTAATAATCAAAAGGAGGGTGAAATCCAGAAATGAATCACGTCACGCATACACGCACGCAACGTAATTTAACCCTAATCGGTTGACAAGGTACATACATGGAACAACAATGGTTGATAATGAGTGTGGTCAGAGAAACCTTGTACTTTGCTTTGTGGCTTATTGAATTTCCATATTATTTATATTCTCATGTGTGATTAATCTCTAGCTGTCTGGATGATGGGGGTAAATAACACACACACACTCACACTCACACAGTGCATGTCCGTCCGAATTCTACAAAGCGAAAGCAAACCACTTTCTCCAGATTTATTTATATCGTCACGCAAAGTGCAAACTCGACTGGATTTTATTTTATTTTATATTATTATGAGACTGAGCTAAGCTACAATTTCATACTAGTGTAGTGTATAAAATAATTTGATGGGAATTGGCACCCA
>WJEZ01000835.1:0-22378 GCA_009869925.1 Thalassaphorura encarpata
TAAAATCTCTATACTCCTACAATCCTTTAGCTAGACTAGACTAGACTATAGAGGTTAAAATTCACAAGTGTGAAAAAATGTATGGATTCGCACTATGAAATCGTCCTAGTGCAGTGTTAGGACGAAAGAAAGGATCAAGAAAATAAAGTACTCAGATTCAGAGAGAACACTTTGAAATGAAGGTTTAGAGTTTTGGAGCAGCTAGAATCATCCTAGATATTAATTCTTCGGTCAAATCCCCAAACGAAAATAAATCCAAATCCGTACATTTAGAGCGTACGTAGGACGAGGCGCGTGTTCCGTACGCTCCCATGTTTATAAATGAGTTCACACGCCCCATAACAGGAGTTCACTTCAAACACTTCGCCTTGGTTAAAGGAAAACCAAAAATAAAGCTTAATGAATGGGTGGGTGAACCATTGTAGCCACGCCACGCTTCGATAGCGAGGACCAGCAGAATATTCAAAATGGAAAATTCATGAAAACGTAAAATACATTTTTAGCACATCATAAAGGTAACAAGGAAGGAGGTAGAGGAAAATGTTTGTAATAAATAACCTCTCGCCCTCTTCTCAGATGAATATTCATAAAGGATTTCCAGTTCCCGGTTCAACTCAACAATTCCAAATTTATTCCACTTTTACCGATTACTTCAAGCCAACAGCCAAGATTGGAGGACCGGATTGAGATTTCACCGTCCCAATTATCTGCTCTGCTCACTTTCAACAGAATATGAATTTGTTCATACTTGATCAATACGGTCGGGCAATTTGAAATTATCTAATTATTACGACACCGAAATTATAAAAATCGGATATAATTTCTTTGGCTTATGCCAGCTAAGTCGCACCGTTACCCGGTTCAACTCAACAATTCCAAATTTATTCCACTTTTCCCGATTACTTCAAGCCAACAGCCAAGATTGGAGGACCGGATTGAGCTTGCAAGTTTCAAATTCAAATAACCTTTCACCGTACCAATTATCTGCTCGGCTCACTTTCAACAGAATATGAATTTGTCCATACTTGATCAATACGGTCGGGCAATTTGAAATTATCTAATTATTACGACACCGAAATTATAAAAATCGGATATAATTTCTTTGGCTTATGCCAGCTAAGTCGCACCGTTACACGGTAATTCCCACGATAGATTTTCTGTTGTAAAATACAGATCTCGCGTCAGGTGACACTCTCCAGAATTACATGATTACAATGAATTTCCAAGTACAAAGTTTCATTTTCGTAATTTGCTTCTCATGACACAAATTCAGAGTTATTTCAGTCCAGTCGCTTTCTGAAATTGGAACGTTACATACGGTGTTGGCACGCGACACTCACTTAACTTTGGAATAAATTCAATAATGGATTGAAACGACTCTCTTTCTCGAGTGACATGTGACAAGACACATCCATTGAACCCATTTACTCACTGAACACCTCATCCTATGATCAAAAGAGTCTTCCTTTTTTCATTTGGATGAACTACCCAATTTTTTCTATCCATGTAATACATTTTGGGATTCATTCCTCTACGAGCCTGAGAGTCATCTTTCCTGTCCTGAATTGTAAGAAATTCATGAATTGGAACTCTTTTTCAAGAAGTCATCAGTTAGTCTGTCGTTCTCCTTTGAATCCATTCAATAATGAAAATGGTAGGTGATGAATTTAATGAGCCTCTACGAGGAAAACCCATCTTTAGCACTCAGGTGAGAGTCAATCTACCAGTCCCAACTCAACTGACATGACAATGTGTATCCTTACATCTAATTCAACTCTTGACATCGCAGCCCTAGCCTTCCTTAACTTGAGCAATGTACGTTTCCTCGAATCAAGTTATTTTGGCAGTCATGAAACTTGGAATGAAATGTAGCGACTATTATGAGGACAGTGAAAGCCAAACAGTCGTCAACTCATCTTACATCTTATATGCAACCATCCGGGGAATTCATATTGAATCAAGTTAGTCTAATGCAGACAGAGGATCATATATCAGACCAAGAGTTAATAAAATGTGAACCAAACCCTCTGGCTTTTGTTATACCAGACTCAGATCTATATTAAACGTAAGTATAAATTACAACCATTTCGAAAATGTCTGTCTAGTATCATTATGAAAGTATTTCATGTTCCTAATATTTTCATTTCCTTTGGATTTTTGCTAATGCATTTTGAATTTTAACTTTTGCCAATGCCAATTTAATTCGAATCGACTTCGCGGGAGACCATCTTACCGCAACCATCCGGGGAATTCATATTGAATCAAGTTAGTCTAATGCAGACAGAGGATCATATATCAGACCAAGAGTTAATAAAATGTAGACCAAACCCCTCTGGCTTTTGTTGTAGGAGATTCAGATCTATACTTTACATAAGTATAAATTACAACTCATTTCGAAAATGTCTGTCTTCTAGTATCATTATGAGAGTATTTCATGTTCCTAATATTTCCCTTGGATTTTAGCTAATGCATTTTGAATTTTAATTTTTGTCAATGCCAATTTAATTCGAATCGACTTCGCGGGAGACCAACACATTTGATTGGATAGGCTTAAAACCTCCTGACCTCATGACAACCAATGAGAGGAACTGCCAACAAACAAAACCTTCCGTATAAAGGGGAGGGCAGACGAGGTCAAACCTCAGTCATAATTCGACCTCCTTCCGATCAACACCTCAGACAAAATTTTATCGTAGAACTTTTTGTTCTCGTTTTCCAAATTCTTTCAAATTCTAGTCTATTCCAACTCGTAATTTTTAATCCCTTGAGCTTTAACCCCGGAAAAAAGTCATGTCTTGCTGTCCTTGTCCTTCACCTTGCTGTCCAGGGGTAAGAAAATTTTTGTTGATTNCGTAAATTTTAATCCCTTGAGCTTTAACCCCGGAAAAAAGTCATGTCTTGCTGTCCTTGTCCTTCACCTTGCTGTCCAGGGGTAAGAAAATTTTTGTTGATTTTTTTAATAGTTATATGCTCGACCAAACTGTCAAATTAACCGTTATATAATTTTGATTCTATTTTGGTTCCTCAGCCAATCGTTATCAAGGTCACCCCCCAGTCGCAAGGTCAATGCGGTGGAGGTTGCGGTTCTTTCACTCTCCCGCCAATCAAAATATGTTGCACTGAGGGTTGCGGGCAATCCGGAGGCGGAAACTGTTGTCCACCCAAAGGAGGTTGTTGCCAACCAAATTGTTGCCCTCAAAATTGTTGCCAACCAAATTGTTGCCCTCAAAATTGTTGTCCACCAAAACCCAATTGTCCACCAAGCTGCGGCGGAGGTGGCAACAATTGTTGTCAAAGTTGCGGAGGCAGCGGCAACAACGGTTGTTGTCAAAGTTGTGGTGGTAGCGGCTGTTGTTGTCCACCCAGAGGATGTCCTTGTCCACCAGCTACCTGCCAGCCGACATGCAAATGCCCAGATCCATGGCCACCATGCCCAGGGTGCCCAGAAAAGAAAAAGGATTCATGCTGTGTTCCACCAAAAATCTGTGGATGTCCACCACGGGCAATTTCGGAAGGAACCCCTGATCCACTCTGTTGTCAGCCTTGCTGTAATCCTTGTCCTTGTTGTTGCCCAGCTCCTTCTGCGGTACCATATTTGCCCAACACACATGGACCATGCTGTGGGAATAATGACAACGGGAAAGGAAGTCACAACCAGTAAGTAAACGTAGAACAATTTATGATGATTCTATTAAATGTAACCTTGAACTAATTTAATTATTTATTCTATTTCTACAGCCGCGAACTCAGGTGGCCACAATGCAACTTTATGAAACCCTGCATTGACACTCGGGTCTATCGGGACGGTGAAGCTATGGTGATTTCTTATGCTGGACATATTCCTGGAGAACAATTCATCCATGGACGCAATCTTCCTACAACGACTACTTTTGCCAAGCGTCGTCTCTGTACCTTCACACCGTACGAGTTTGTTGACCCGGATGGTTGCTGCTCAAATAGCCCTCAATAATCAATTCGAGTTTAAATTTAACGTAATTTAACCAAATTCTAGATTCTATTTTCTCATTGAACACAACTTGTTCATGAACCAATAATTGGGAATAAAATTGACCCGTGTGTATTAACTAAGTTGTGTCTTTGAGCTCTTGTCTTATTTGAGTGTACATTTAATTTTAACTCAATAGTCATAAATGTCAACATAATTCCTTCAACTGTCTCCTTATCCCCGATTTAACTCAAATATCAATTCTTCACTAGTATTTATTAACAAAGTTGGTTCCTTTTCCTTGTGCTATTGCTCTGCCAGTATTTTCATTCCTTTTCTCATTCATTCACTTCACGACCCAAAATAGCTCAACTTTACCTATTCAGACTAAACGGCACGTAGCAGAGTCTTTTGCAATGTGAGTGAACCAAGGAGCGTAGCGTAATTGCAAAAGTCCTCCAATTTCAACTCGTAGACGGAGCGTCAAAGCACAACGAAAAAGTTTATTTAAGATGGAAAATGCAAGACGGGAACAACCAGCAAAAAAAATTAAGGAGTATTTTTCCCCATGAAAAATTTACCAAATGTCAAACGAGAATCCTCGTTCAGATTTTATTTACTTGACACGGTTTTAAAATTAAAATTTTCTCATTCTAAACCTTTCCATTGCTTTCTTTCAGATTTTATTCCTATTGTAGGATTTTGAGCTCTTGTTCGGAAAGTATCACCTTGTGCTAGTGTTCGTGCTTGAGAAAGAAAAAAGTCTCAGACTTTTCCATTCCGGAAATAAGCCATTGCTGCAGTTGAGCTCTCCTGCCTGCCGCTACCGGTACCAGATGGTTTCGGCGAAAAAACTCAAAGTAAACTAGAAGAAGAATCTGAGTCAGTCAGTCAGACAGAGGCATTGTGTGTAAATAGCATACTCAGGACGAGGAACGCCAAGTCGAGTAGGAAATCACATCCGCAAACTCAAACTCATTTCAAAGTAAAACCGAACCTCATTTCGGATATATCTAACACCCAGTCTAAACTGCCAATGGAAGAAAGATGCGCGTCTACGTCTACCCAGATTTTCCTAGTCTGTCTGATCCAACTCCACATTTGTGGCTGATGCGGAACATCTAATTTTAACTAGTTTAAGGCGTCATGCGGTGAAAGTTTTAACTTTTGAACACACCAATTTAATCTTATTGTCATCGGCTGACAGCAGCAAGATTCGTGCTTTGAGCCTGGCAAAAAACCAAAATCGTTAACTCAGGCTTAATCCGGACTGACTGACTTTAGAACTTTTATATTCGCAACGAGTTAAAATTTTTACGAACATGGATAGCATAGTTATAAAGAGAGAACATTGCTGCGTCTAGTCCCAAGGAAATTTTCACTGAGTCGTAAGTTATTATTCATCGGGAAAGTGATTTGGGAATGCATAATAATTCACTAATGATGGGCTGAATCATTATCGGAATTAACATTCTCAGCAGGGACCCAACTATAAAATCCAATGTGAAATAGAAATCTAGCGATGAAAATGGAGCCTGCCCGCCAGCCTGTAGATTAAGGAGCTGTGTATTGACTTTCCATTAAACAAGATTGAAATCGTCCTCGTCAAGTAAGTCATCCTTTCCTTGGCAGAATATAAAAGAGAGAGAGAACCTTACTCCTGCTACTGCTAATTTCACCATTCACTTTTCCCAACTATTAAATACTCCTTCCCCACCCGCCAACCCAATGTTTTATGAGTCTACATTGACAAAGTTACGAGCTAATTTAGCCCTTCAGTTTTATTCCAGCAGCACATACTCTAGCTCGCCTTGCCTTGCCATCATCATTACCTACACCATTACTACGACTCTTCAGACTACTCTAATCTTCTTCAGTGCCTTTGCCTCCCGTCCCGCAAAAGTCCTCCGTCGAGTCGAGTCGATTTCAAAACGAGACTTGGAAATCTCATTAAATAACTTAACGTATAGGTCTTCGCATTACATTACTATCTCAAATGACTCAAAGAATCAAGGAGTCCATTCCGCCACTTGAATTGAGAAGACACTACCGTTTCATTCCATCTTAGTTTTCTCAATTCTACTATCAAATCAAATTTTGATTAACCCATCCACCTCACTTATTTTAAGCGTGAGTCGAGAAGGTGTGGAGATTCAAGATTCGGGATTCAACGAGTCGGAACCAAACGAAAGTTTACTTTCTCATAAAAAAGAATAAAAAAATAAAGTATTCATGAGAAAGAGAAAAAAAAGAGGAAATCAAAAGTTTAAAGACTTCCTTCTTTCCTCGCTTTGACTACAAAATCAAATCCTCAACTAACACATTTCCACGTCTAAGCATTTCTAAATAAACCAGATATAATGAGAATGACGAGATAGTGTCTCCTTTCACAGTTCACAGCTAGCACGGCTACCAGCCTAATGGATCCAAATTTTAAACCCGAAACGTGAAAGCGAAGTAATGGGAAAAATAACTTGAGCGAAACTTTTTAGAAGGTTCAGCCAATCATGAAACTATACGGAGCATGGAATGAGTATCTCCCTTGCATAAAATAAGTGCAATTATGACTAGAATTAACTAACTAGAATTTTAAAGTTGGACTTTAGGCTATTTTTTGGTGGCTGTGAAAAAGTAATGATTTCCAACGACTTTTATTACAAAGCTGAGTGGACAGCTCAGGATAAGCTACCGTTCCATTTCATTCCTAATTTAGGGGGATTTTGCGAAATAAAAACTATCAGCCCCTGTAACTAGGGCATGGAGCGAACAGAGTAAGGACTGGATGGACGAATACAGCAGTAAAGTTTACCATAAAACAAAGGGAATTACGAGGATAAGCCGTCCATGATGTCCTTCCTTTCTCCTGCTTTGGTATGAAGGCGATGAGCCATAGATTAAATTCTAATTTCCGTATTTGGTGTCGAAAGTAATTAGATTCCCAACTCACCAATTCCACATATGCTTAATTTATGCGTTTCAACCGTCTGTTTCTCTTTCCTTCGTTATTTATGGACGCTTTAGTGAATGAATCCCATCACATGCAAACCTCACTCATAATTTCAAACGCCAAACCAAAGGTAGTGGAATACCCGAATGCCCTGCCCTAGCTTCTCATGTCAAGGAAAAGCTTTAAATTACCTACCGGTGGATAAAACCGTAGCTCAACTTCAAAATTTCCTACTTTACATGTAGTTTTAGTTTTTTGATCGGTCACGTCACACAAAGAAAAATTCTATAATGAAGTTGATTTGAAAATTTGACGTCGACATCTTGGATGCTTAAGATAGGAAACTAAATTCCATGTACTCTTTCCTTCGTTATTTATGGACGCTTTAGTGAATGAATCTCATCACATGCAAACCTCACTCATAATTTCAAACGCCAAACCAAAGGTAGTGGAATATCCGAATGCCCTGTCCTAGCTTCTCATGTCAAGGAAAAGCTTTAAATTACCTACCCTAGGATAAAACCCTAGCTCAACTTCAAAATTTCCTACTTTACATGTAGTTTTAGTTTTTTGTTCGGTCACGGTCAAACAAAGAAAAATTCTATAATGAAGTTGATTTGAAAATTTGACGTCGACATCTTGGATGCTTAAGATAGGAAACTAAATTCCATGTACAGTGATTCCCGTTTAAGTGGAACCCGCTTAAGTGGAATATCCGCTTTTGTGGAACAATTTGATAAATATTGGCTGGTCTATGTGTTAGGAGATATGCAGCCATATCGGTTAAATAAACCCGCTTAAGTGGAATATCCGCTTTTGTGGAACAATTTGATAAATATTGGCTGGTCTATGTGTTAGGAGATATGCAGCCATTCGGTTAAGTGGAATCCGCTTAAGTGGAAAATCCGGTTAAGTGCAACAGTTTTTAGCTAACTTTTCGGTTTTTTTCTTGGTTAAGTGGAAAATTGCAGTATTTGCAGCTATTTTAGTACTACAATAAACGAATAAAGATAAACAGTTGATAAAATTAAGGCATTAAACCTCAATTCCAGTTTTCCTATCACACGTGGAAGCTAACCTTGAAATACGGCATCGAATAATTCCAAGAAATAAGAATTAAATAAGTTCGTAAATTTTAAATAAGTAAATTATTCTCGATTCTTAAAAATATGAGTTTTGTTAAAGTGGAAATCCGGTTAAGTGGAACAATTTGACCCGGTCCCCTGGCGTTCCACTTAAACGCGAATCACAGTACCTTAGGTTAGCATGTTATTCGGGCTCCCTTCATATTATTTGGACACTCACTGAACTACAAACCACTCAAGTGAACATCTGACGATACAAAAATGTTGAAGCGTAAGAAATAAAAAAGAATCTTGGACAGTCCTGTCATGTCATGTGAGCCAAACTAACAGCTAACTCCCTCAAACTAAAAGAGTCCACTTTCTCCGTCTTATTTTAAGTCATATTTTGCATCAGAATGACAAAGTCTGACAGGTCCAACCGAGGTAACACAAGCCAAAGTGACACTTTCTTATTTTATACGTACAAAAATTTATTCCTCTTCTCTCTTTTCAAGAAAAGTAACCAAAAATATTCCTTAAGTTGAATTGAGTTACAACAAGTTGAGCGTATGACAAGGAGCTGTATTACATTTGCACGTAATGCGCCCTACTTACTAAGACATTACAAAAATACACAACGTAAAGAGAACGGGTGACAAAACAAATGGAGGAATGAAATGAAATGAAACGAGTCAGTCAGTCAGTCACCTTCTTCTTCGCTTTTCCTTCTTTCGCACATTCATCCAACCAAAAAAAAATATGTCCACGAATCAGACATCTCTTTCACTTTCCAACTCAATTCCTTTCTTTTTTCTTTTCTTTCTGTACTTCATATCTTTCTCTGGTCTATACTCAGCTTATTTCTTTGTAGTTCTTCCATTGATCTTTGAAAGAAAAGTCGAGACATGGGCACTCTGTTCTGTCCTACCGCATCAGGACACATCATGTCCCAAAATGGTTTTTGCATAATGCACAACCATTGCAAAACTATAGACTCAACTTGGTTTATGACAGATTGGCAAAAAAAGTTTTGTAGAAGGGGGAAATTGTGTAGCTCCAGCTTCAGTAGTCTGGCTCATCATTTCTCCTTCAAGAGGAAACTAATGGGTTTGACATATTTTTTTGCTTCGGCACGCTCCAAATTAAACCAAGATATCTCAATATGGTAAAGTGTAAGAGCGTCAAGCATAAGCTCATTTGAGTAGGTGACAATTTTACAAGATCAGCGTAATTTGTTACAAGTTTTTCAAATTAAATTAAATTTTACAATCCTCTCGTAAAGGAATGACACGGAGGATACGTGTAAAAGAGCAAAGGATTTTAGTTTAGATTCTATTGATTAAAATCTTTGCATTGAATCCAGCTTAGGCAAGTTTGGAGTCAACGTGAAATCCTGAAGAATGGATCAGAGCCAAAGCCGCTCACATCTCCAACCCATTCACCACCTAATGAGCCTTTACTGGTCCATTCATTCTAAGATCTATTGTGTCACTCTAATACCCATTGTTCCTTTTCACTACCAAAATCTCCCACTACAACTCCAACACCGTCCTGGAGACTTTCACATCACATTTACTGGAGAAAGGAAAAGTGCACAAACCTCCCTTTTCCTGATTTTCCTAGCAGCTACAGGAAGAGATGTACATTTATTTCACCCAAAATTTATTAAAGTAGATAAAACGAAACGCTATAAGATTTTTTAAACTGGTAGTAAAAGCTATGTCGGCCGACCAATATCAATCTAGATTCTTGACTCGGAAAATTTTTATCGTAAGTAAGCTTCAGCATCGTAGTCATGTTCTCAATCACTATTATTGCATTATAGTCTTCTCGTCCTCCCCTCTCTTCCCCTAAGTCCCCATTTTCCATTTACGATGAATGAAGTTAAGTCGGAATAAAATTTTCTACACAAAATTAAAAGACCAACGAGCAGCGAGCAACGGAAGCTCCCCTCACTTCCTGAAATTAGTCCATCTACAAAACTTCGTCATAAAAATAAATTGGAGTCAATAATAAAGCAAAGCTTCGTATTTATGGCTTGCAGTAACGACAAATGATAAATCATTTTCAGTATTTCAGTTCAGCTTGGCTTAAGACACCCGCCAAATAACATTGAGGCATTTTACTCCGATGTGGACTTCGTTCGAACAAAAATTGGCCAAAAAATCAGCAGGAAATAACATAAAACGTTCCCGGCAGTAAGGGAGAAAGACAGAATCGGAATTTCAATGCAGGGGTCAATGCCATCGCCATGTTAAGGTGCATGTTTAATGTCCCCATCAGACAGACCTATGGGGTTTGGAAATTGGACATGCCCTTGCATAACATGAGTTGGGAGGTTCCTTCCCATCAATATTTAATCCCGATCAATTCAAAACGATGTGTACGCAAAAACTTAGCCTTAGCCTCTTCCCATCATCATCTTTGTGTTGAAAGAAAGTTCTATCAAAAAAGAAAACCTCCGGACACAGTTCTTCCGTTCCTTCTTCTCAGCTCATCTTTCCTTCCTTCCTCTCGTTTTGGAAAGTCGAGGAAACGTGGCAATTTCTTCTTCCTCCTTTTTTTTTTTGACTCACTCGCAGTTTTTCCTTAAGAACAAACTTATGTCATTTCTTTCTCCTCTTCAGCTTCAACTCAATAGGCAATTTCCAGCACTTTTTCCTCAGCATCTCATTCAGGAGAGTAATCTCCTGACTTGTGTCTGGGAATGGTGATAGTGCCTAGTCTTCCGTGACTGAGTATATGAAAGGATTTCCCTCCAGGCTCACGCTTACCACCACACCACACCACAGTGGAGTGAGTCAGTAATGCCGACTTCTAAATCAACTTCAAGTCTCCAGGAAAGGCTTACGACTAACGACTCGCCCAACACCCAGCGTGTACTTTCGTACACATAACCTGCGTGCTTCCTCCTTAATTAAATGCAAAGGTAAATGAAAATATTCTCTACATCTTTACAAATCAAAACCAGACTCCGTGTACCATGTGTGATGTGAAGAAAAACTTTTCTCCCGCTCTTGTAGGATTTTATGAACATACTTTCTCAGATGAGTCGTGTCTAACGGAGAATTGATTAAAATACACATACTTTCCTCCATCTCGATCACACGAGAACAGAACTACAGGGGAAAAAACTCATTCGATTCTATCAGCTTATACAAATTCACCGCAATAACCCAAAAAAAAGAAATCTGCTTCAGAGCAAAAATAGAATCAAGAAAACGATGAAATAAAATGCAACAAGATTCGATCCTAAATCATACATAAATTTCAAGTCGGGCCACTTTGAAGGCAGTCAATCTTCTTGGTAGTTTTCAACTACGCCCATTTTCCATCAAAAAGACGAAGAAGACTATGCCTAATTTAAATAAAAAACATGTAAAGATCGTTCGATGGGTTTACCTAACCTCTCTCTTTTTTCATATCGAATCGTTTACTATCTATCGGTGAGCTCAACCTATTTTTTCTAGATAAATATATTATAGGGTGTTCTACAACTACATTTTGCAGGTCGGAAAACCCATTGCATACATTAAAATAAATTGAATCATCCGAATAATAGTCATGATTATCTTGATGTTACGATTCCAGCAATTAATTTAATAGTGTCTTCTGCTTTTTTTCTGTCAACGATTTTCAATATTTCTTCCAAAACACCTTGAATCTATTGAATGGATCCAGCCAGCGAGTGATCTTAAATCCAGGAGATCAACTCCACAGGCTTTGGATATCAAAAAATCATCTCAACATAAACATGTAAAGATCCCTATTTTATCTCTTCAAGTTCATATACTATGGGTAGTAAATAGTCTGGTTCGGCTCATAAAATCACAAACATACATCCCTCTCAAAAGCCTTTTCTTCCTTACCTTAGTAAAGTTCGTTCAGTGCTAGTGCTAGTGCACGCACATCCGTAATAAAATATTTCTGAATTCCTTCAAATCCTTTCAACCAGCAGCCTCTCGACTTTCTCTTGCTTCCCTCGTAAATAGTGGACTCAACTCAGCAGGGGAAAATCCAGAGTTTTACTTATATAAATACTTATGTGCCCAGATTACCAGACAGTATGCTTTCCTATGCGACACGGATGCGACGGTGGTATTACATATTTCAACAACACCTTTTAAGCCATTTATACAGTTGATTCAGACGAGTTGTAATGAAATACGAGGTAAGGAAACTAAAAGTTTCTCACTCTGTTGATTCTGAATATTTTACATATCATCATTTGTTGCACTTCGAAGGGAACAACCGCCTGAGGCTTAGATTAAACATGGAATAATATTTTGTAACTTTTGATTTAAAATTTTCAAAATCCAACCAAAACTACTTTAGAAGGGTTTGAAACCAAAATATTCAACTACGAGCTTCTAGAAATAAGGTTAAGGTTAGCTAATTCACATGGATACGGATTTTATGAAAGTTGACTGATCAGTTCAACAAATAATTGTGCTAAGAATAGGGCAATGCATATGTTTAGACTAGTTTTTACCAAAAAGTCATATGAAAATAAATGTACGAGTAGATTGGCAGGCAGCACATCACACCTGGCGCAACTGAACCATACAGAGAAAATTTGGTTGGAAAGTAGAGAAATGTACAATGTACGAAAAGGAAAGCTAATGCCAAGGAAACGTGTATAGTGTAACTAAAGTATGCCCTGATTTCAATTATATTATCATCTTCACATCAGGGATGGAAACAGAAGCGTTCCTTTAGAAACCTTGCTTGTGTCAATATCCTTCCTTCAATTTTACACTTTCCCTCCTCTCATGTTGGAATTCAGATCTGTTCTTTCTCAGAAATTGAGCAGTGAATCCAGAACCAGGGTAGTGCCGGTAGTGCACTGTGTCAGAGAAATGGGAGGAAAGCTAAATATAAATGAATCTCTCCTTCGTAACCCTGGAGCTAGTCCTACTCCCAGAACATGCATAACCCATTTCAATTATCTGCTGAAACACGTTTTAAACAAACTAAATATTTGTTTTCCTTTGTCACGTCATTACTTTACTCCTCGTCCATCACAACATATTGCTAACCATGTGCTGAATAAATTTATTCTGGCGTATTTTGTAAACCTTGCCTTAACAGACATTACTAGCAGACCCAGGTGTCAGAAAATTCATAGCAAGGCAAGGAGAGAAATTTCCAGAAAAATGAAACAAGAATTACTAATGAAAAATCGGGTGATTGCGTGTACAGTCGATTAAATGTGTGTCGACATATACAATGCAAAATCTAATTTGTGAGATCAGGAGAAAATTAAACAGTGAGCAGTCAAATCTACAATGTGCTGTTGCTATTTCAAAACAAAATCGATTCACCGTCAACCCACTGGTCAATTTTGCTCACTTCTGTAACACTACTATTTTGACTCGAGAGAAGAGAGCTAGCTGTAGCTCAGCTGCACTCATTCATTCATAATTAAGGCACCCGTTAATCAATGCTCAGAGTCCGAAAGTAAGGCTGGCTTAGACTTCCATCCAACTGCTCCACTTCCCAAATGTCCAAGTCACACAATTAAAACTCATTTGAACAACTTTTCTCGTAGTCACGAATGCAAAAGGAGACATTTTACATTTCTTCCTTTTCTAGCTTCATGCTGCTGACGTTGCCTGCCTGCCTGCCTTGGTCTGCAGAGACTCTAGACATGTCTCGTTTCTCCCTTGAGTTTCAACTAAAATCACGTTCGTCTGTCACCATTTCCACTGGCAACAACATATTCTATGAATAATTCTGCTAATTGTACTGCTCATCCTTTCACTCAACCCTTCTATTCCTTCCCTACTTCCAACACCCTACCCTCCTCTTCATTATAATTAAAAACACCCGTCAAGGATAAACTGCTAGATCCATTCTTCGACGTGAATTTTTTAACAGGAAGCTACTAATAAAACTCGACGATTTTAGGAGGCACTACCCCATCTTTATTTTCTGGAAAGTCTGGGACACATAGTGTTAACCTGCTTGACAGGAAATTCTGCAAGCTCAAAATAATTTATTTATAGTTCTTATGATCAATATATTCACAAAAAACTGCTGTAAACAAGAGAACCAGATTACTCAACTAGATAATGTACACAGGCAGAGATGAATTAAGCGAACATATTATATTTCAGTCAAAACAGATATAGATCCAAACTTAATGAAAGTAAGGGAGTTAACCATCTTTATTTTCTGGAAAGTCTGGGACACATAGTGTTAACCTGCTTGACAGGAAATTCTGCAAGCTCAAAATAATTTATAATTTTTATGATCAATGTATTCAGAAAAAACTGCTGTAAACAAGAGAACCAGATTACTCAACTAAGATAATGTACACAGGCAGAGATGAATTAAGCGAACATATTATATTTCAGTCAAAACAGGTATAGATCCAAACTTAATGAAAGTAAGGGAGTTATGTAAGGAAGTTAAGCTAAAGTGTGAGAACAATTTCTTCCGCTTTTGAATTCCAAAGACCGTCAATCAAATTAAGGAAGTTTCTTCCTCTACCGAAAGACAAATTATTACGAGAGCTCATGATCAAAATTAATGTTAAAATTACATTAAGGAGTAGGCAGATGGAGGTAGACAAGGTAGATGTACGTTAATGGATATTCTTAAAATACACTACTACACTATACAATACAACCCTGAGTAAAGAAGTAATTTAACAGAACAGACATAAGACAGATGGAACGATGGATCGAATGACTGTTGCACAACAAATTATAACATTATAACTATTCCATTTCCGTTTTCTTTCTCTTTTCGATTTATCTTCTTTTCTCATCAAAAAGCGAACGAAACGTCCATGACATGAGGATATGGAAGATGGAAGAGTTGGCGCTCAGATTGGAAAAAAGTTAAGATGACTGAAAGTGGAAATGGATGGAATCGATGTGTGTGTGTCGTTCTCAACCCTTCCATGACTCAAATTCCATAGATTGCCATTGACGTTCCTTTCCAATCGTAAACCAATGCTCAAGAGTCTTTTTCTCCTTATTTCAGAAAGGTGGCCTAAAAAAGACATCGAATCTTCGGGGAAGGTATGGAATGTGTATAGATAGTCTCAATGAACTCTATCGAGCTGATATCTGCCAACCCCTTATCCCATTCAACTAATCTCATTTCCAGACAAAGAAAACATCCCAGAAGAATAGAATAGAAAATCTTACGGATGAATGGATCAACATGGATCTACTTTTCCTTCCTTCTTTTTAGACTTTCACAAAATTGTCAAAATTCCTAGAAAAATCAAATACTTAGAAACGAAAAAGAATCTCAGTCAAGGAAAATTAAACTATTCGATTCAATAGAATATCTGTCTGCAGAAGTCGAGTCAGGAATTTCAAAAATATAAAAAATCGAATAGCAGCGTTGTTCGACCAAAGCAAGTTTTGGAATTTCTGCTAAGGTTGTGAAAATTCCTCAAATATTGCTTTATTTGAAGGAAAATAGGAAATTCGATAGAGTTTGATAATCCCAAAATGCACAATTACTTTTGGCTTGAAATCGGACTAGATAATTTTGAGCAGTCAACTTACTATTCCATTCAGGTGGAGCCAATAATTCATATTATTTACTAAAATGCAAATTTGTAGAACGGGAAATGTCAAATTAATTTTGTAATTATACACTACGCTGCAGCAAATTCATAAATTATTCGAGTATCCCAATTTCAACGGCCGTCACTTAAAGTCATATTTTGACTTTCATACAGAACACAATTCAAGTCCTGTATTAATTATAGTGTGAAGAAAAACTCCACTTTTTTATTTCACGTGCTTCGTATCAGGCTTACGACCCTAGCGTGGTATTTTGCATCGAATTTCACAGCTCTTTGAGCAGGCCTTACCTTGCATTGAATTGCTTAAGTTATAATTATAGCTGAGCCAGCTTAGAATTTTATTCTATAGAACGCCTCCGCCTTAGCATATGCAAACTTCTTTCCCACATTCATGGGCACAAGGAGTCCAAATTACTTATGGAAAAGGAAGGGGTGATTGGACGTGAAAGATAAGTCCAACCGAGCACACCATCATCAGGCGAATTATCCGAATTAGGCATTCCCCTACAATACCCATTTTTCATAGTCACAGCCACGAGTACATTCTGCATAGCATAGCATGGCACAAAATATAATACGTCCACTGCTCCACTCAAAAAGAAAGCATAAGCAAGCGTAAGTCAGTATAGAATACAAAACACTCGTTTGGATAGCCTGACCGAAAATCCTAAGACAAAGAAAACAGAAGCTGAGAAAGGCGAGAGAAAACGCGTTGATATTCTAGTCAGGCTTGGAAAATCTAGTCCTTTCTTCATAATACCATTTGCTCAAATTACTCCGTCTTCCCTGCATAATATGACCAGTGTGAAAGACGACACAGATATTAAGAAGATTAGTTTCACTCAACGCAAGGGAAAGAGGAAGAAGTGTTGGAATTCAGAATACAAAGAAGAAAAATGCATAACAAAGTTACACTAGACTGCTGTTCACCACTTTAGAAATAATCCTATCACACAATAACTTCGTTTACAAATCATCCCGATTTTCATTCCCTTGAGCTTCACGTCTTGGAAATGAAACCCAACTTCAGTCGTAATCATTAACGCTCTTAAACCTTCCTTCCTTCCTAGCTCCTGGCTGGGATTTTGTCGAGAAAGGCTTAAAGTCGTCATCATTACATTTCCTTGCAAGCAATAGAGCTAAGGAGAATGGTCTTGGTAAATTGTAGAATAACTCAAAGCGGAGCTGCTCATGAACCAAATTGGTTCTACACTTCCTCAACCCAACCTAACACAGCCTTTCCATAAATTTTGAATACGAAACCGAAGGAAACTTTCCCTTTGAATTTGTGATAATTCTATTTCTTGTTTTCTTTGTGCTTCTCTGTGTTCACTTCCTCTAAAGGTGTACTCACCATACACAGACACAACAAAGAAACTCTACAACGTGGGATGAACTTTAGATTTGCATACATTTTCACTCCTAACATGAAAAGAAAAAAGTAAGCAAAACCGCAGGCTTTATGGTGTAAATCCTAGGTTTCATAATAACAGAAAAATCGAAATCCAAGGGGCCAAATTAGTTTCCTTCCTTCCGCTTCTCCTTGTCCGCTAAATTGAGATTAGAGTGAGGAAAAGGAAAGAGAGAGGGTCATAAGCCACTGAACGCCGCCAACTCTGTGCGCAGCCTGTGTGACCTGTCAAGAAGATTTCTAAATGAACACTTTCAGCTCAGCGACCCATTTAAGGAAACTCAGCCTTCTACTTCCACTTTCCCAACACAAATGTAATATCCAAGGATTCTTAGAGCTTTGCAAAAAGAGCCCGGGCGAAATAATATCCGTCACCGATTTCATTTCACTCAGGAAAAGAAAAAGAATGGAGTCAGCTAGTCGGCTGGACGCACCCGCATTACTTTCACCCTTTCACCCGCCGATAAAATTTTATTCACATTCACACACAGATTCCTTTCCCATTGCTGCTGCTGCATAAGCATTTCAAATCGACTGACTAAGGAGGAGGAGGCAAAGATCGTCACCTCGAATTTGATTCCACATCACACCAGGAATGCAAATGTTCCAACCCGTAGTTCAATTTTCTATGTATGGATAGAACCATAGGGCGTGTTCGCAATATGTGTCCCCAGCATCCAGGTCCATCATGCCGTGCCATGCCTTCCCTTGCAATCCAACATGATCGTGCAAAAAAGAAAAATCCCCAAGAAAAGTGAGAAGTGCAAGCAAATAAATCTCCGCATTTCATTTCGATTAGCTTTCCCCTCCTTTCCTTTCTATTCCATTGTTCCTTTGCAAATATACATGGTTGAATAGGAGAAACTCCTCCTGCTGCAATGGAAATAAATGCTTATCTGCAATCTGAAGCCGAGGACGGCACATCACATCACAAAGGTTCCTTACCCTATTACTATTGCTTTTACCAATTTTGAAGACATTTCCTTCCTCAAGAAGAACTCTTCCTTCCCCTTTACCTTTTGTATGTGTGAAAACCTTTAAGCTCAGCCCAGCCTAGTGCCCCAATGTCCTTTTAATTTATCTCCCATTCATTTCATTCCCTTTTATTCCCCCACCATTCTCTTTACACTACTGCTTGCTACTATGCCATTCAACCCATTCAATCCAGTGGGACACAGTGTGGTTTGTGGTTCACTTTCCTCATTCATGCCCTCCTCCTTCCTCTTCCTTATTATTCCTCCTACGCACTTTTTTTTATTTTCTTCAAAAACTCAAGGAAGGGAAATTACTAAAGGGCGGTTTTCTATTCCCAGCACTGGCCGCAGCACCGCAAGGCAAGGCATAAGAAAACACAACTACGACTATGTCTTCGACCTCGGATTTTTTTTCTTCGTTGTACCTAACGAGGGAAAAGGATGAAAGGGAAAGTTTGACGGTGGTGGCGAGGCGAATAGTAGTAAGAATAATGAAAAAAAGGAAGATGAACTTCTTAATCACAGAACCCCCTCATTATAATCATCCTTTCTATTATTACGTGACTTTTAAAAGAACTCCTAGGTCTAAGACTCATCATCTCCCGTCGTACTGAACCCAAATCCTTCTCTTTCTTTATTTTTACTCGGAGATCTTCGTGATGATGGGGTTGAGTTGATTAGACGACGATTAAGTTCTGCACTGTCTTCCCGCTATAAAAATTCCTTCTTTAGACAATGCGAAAAATATGTAATAAATTGCACGGTGAACTTTTCCCTTTATAAGAAACCATTAGGAGAAGAATGTAAATTAAAGAGATTTTTTGCAATCTCTCATTCATGTGTATCCAATTCAAATCCCCGCTCTCATAAATTGCGGTCTGGAATAATTGACTTGACTTGAGAGCGAGCTGAATGCAGCAAGGTCGTCCAATGACTTGACAGACATGGAGATTGATGGTTGAACAACCAGAGAAGCATTACATTGATTAGAAGATCAATAAATAAGAAGAATACAAGAGCAGAGATGGATTGACTGCCATTGTCAAAATAGAGCAGTCTACCTGATCGAAAAATAATGAAGGGGAAAAACTTGTTTCGAACCACGCCCAACCAATGTCACCTCTGCTTTTACTTTTGCAGAATCTAATATCCAAATTCAGAGGTCAATTTCCTCCGTTCCTTCAAAAATTGACCGGACGTCCGGTCCAATCTGATACCCGGAGATGGTATAGGCCGGAGATTAAAATAAAGTTTTGATCCTGCGATTGGTCCCGAAAACATGGATAAGTGAAATTGACTATTTGCTTGGAACCCTACTCAGGTAATTAAATCACAATCGCATGACTCGACATGTTTATCCCACCCTGCTGGCTGGTCGTCGATGAATTCCTGAGCAGTGCAACCACCTCATTAATAATTCAACTTTTGCAGATGAATAAAACCAAAGGCAATGACAGAAGGTAAGAACAACAGGAGTAGAAAAAAAAACAAGAGTAAGATGAAGATGATAGCCTTGACTCAATCCGCTGAACTCTGGAATGATTTTTTAAAACCAAGTCTTACGCTTCAATTTATCTGCCGAGTCCGTCGCTGCTACATTTTCTCCACTCCTGACATCCTACTTAAATTGGACACGTCGGATTTAGCTTTCAGTTCTTCTGAAGGCACTCGGCGTTCGACATGATTGTTATTGGCTTTCTTTTAGCCCTTGCCCTCCCAATTCAACTACTCGGCCTGGTGGCTGGAGATATTACACCAGGGAATGGTGGGAAACCCGGGAGAGTGGTTTGTTATTACAGTAACTGGGCAGTCTATCGCCCTGACCAAGGGTCTTACACTGTGGATGATATTCCATACAATAAATGTACTCATTTAATTTACTCTTTCGTTGGTGTGTCTAACGTGACTTGGGAAGTTCTAGTGCTGGATCCAAAGGTAAGTAGCACGAAGAAAAAAATAAACTTTCTTTACTTTCACCACCACATCCTACGTAATTTGGACACTTACTTGTTAGCTTGACGTTGAAGATGGAAACTTTAAAAAATTCACATCCCTTCGTTCAAAAAATCCAAATTTGAAACTACTCTTGGCTGTTGGAGGATGGGGAGAAGGTGAGCCATCTAATTTAAAGTTCTCAACTTTAAAATCCAACAAACTCATTTTATATTAGGTGGGAGGAAATATTCACAACTAGCATCCGTGCCGGAAAGGAGGGCCAGTTTTGTCAAAAGCGTAACCGGTTAGTCACATTTTCATATTTGAAATGGCAAGATTTGCTAGGCTAAAACTATGGAAAATATTCAAATGAGTTGCGGTTCAATTTGGCCGCAATTTTAATAACTTTCCAAAGCTGGAACTGAAAGTCGTTCACCTCAACCTCCCTCACCCTTTTGTTGAAGTTGACATCCAAATTAACCTTCTACAAATTTCTCTTTTCCTTTTCCACAGACTATCTCTCAAATTTTCAGTTTGATGGGTTCGATTTGGACTGGGAATACCCTGGAGCTGGAGATCGCGGCGGGAGTTTCCGGGACAAGGAGAACTTTCTATCTCTTGTGAGAGAATTGAGAGGTTCCTTTGACCAGGTGAACAAAGGTTGGGAACTCACTATGGCTGTTCCTATTGCAAGGTTTCGCCTCCAAGAAGGCTATGCAGTTCCTGAACTTTGCAGGTGAGTGAGTTTGTTCAATCCAATCAAATTGAACAAAATGACTTTTAAAAAAGACTCCATCAAGATTTTGAATAGGGACAAATGCAAGTCGCTCTTCTCGCCTACAAAGGGCTTTTTCTTTCCTTTCTGCTCAAAATGGAAAAAGCCGTATTTGGCATTCATGCGAACATAAAAGGACACTAAACATATTCAATTCACATTGTTATCATTTTTTTGAATTTTTTTCTGTCAGCCTTGCCACGAGCATCCATCTAATGGCTTATGACCTCCGTGGAAAATGGACTGGGTTTGCTGACACTCATACACC
Source organism: Thalassaphorura encarpata (assembly GCA_009869925.1). Lineage (NCBI taxonomy): Eukaryota > Metazoa > Arthropoda > Collembola > Poduromorpha > Onychiuridae > Thalassaphorura > Thalassaphorura encarpata. The sequence continues at coordinate 20,873 of WJEZ01000835.1, forward strand.
GCTGTATCGTCGGCCTCATGACCAGTACGCTTATGAGAAGCTCAATGTCAACGACGGAGCTCAACTCTGGGTTGATATGGGATGCAGCAAAGACAAATTGATCATTGGAACTGCCTTCTATGGACAAACCTATGATCTCTCTGATCCTAATCAAAATCAACTTGGGGCTTATATCCGGAAATGGCAGCACGGTGGAGGTGGAGATCCAGGAGAATATACTAGGGCCAGGGGATTTATGAGCTACTATGAAGTTCGTCTATCTCTTGCCTCAGCTTACGAACAAATATTTGATCGAATTTGATTCATTTTAATTAATTTGCTCTTAGATCTGTCTCCGTGCTCAAAGCGGTAATTGGACGCTCAAGTACGATGAGCACGGAAAGGTCCCCTACATGTATTCGGGCAACAATTGGATTGGTTATGAGGATCCAAGTTCCCTCAAGATCAAAATGGATTTTATTAAAGAAAAAGGTTATGGTGGAGCAATGTTGTGGGCGATTGACATGGACGACTTTAGAGGACTTTGTGGAGTTAAGGATCCTCTAATTGATGTCTTATATAACGGTACAAATACTCCCGGGATTCTTAGCAACATAATCATANACGGTACAAATACTCCCGGGATTTTTAGCAACTTAATCATACAGTATAATGAAAATACTTCCCATGTTTGACAGCAATGAAAAATTACATCATACCGCATCCAAGCGGTTCTAGCCCTGGGTCACCGTCAATGATAGTTGATGCTCCAGCACACCCTCCAGCGGTGCCATCGATGACGACAACTGCATCCCCTGTGACAACTACTACGTTCCTTACCAGCACTACAACTGCTGGTCCAACTACTGAAGGAATGCCTCCACAACCAACTATTGATATTGCAGAAGCTGATTGCGAAAGGCAGCAATATTATGCTCATCCTGATTGCTCAAAAGTATACATTTCAACCCATCATGTTTTAAGAAAATCCTAATTAATAATGTTAATTTTGCGTTTTTTAGTATTACTGGTGCGTCCATGGTAGACCCGTAGAAATGAGATGTCAACCTGGTCTTGAATTTAATGCCAAACTTAATGGTTGTGACTGGCCCCGTTTGGGTGCCCCACCATCATCCTGCAAACGACTCGTCGTTTACTATTTTTACAATTATCTCTATAAATAAAACTTGTTTGAGAGTTCTAAGATTGCCTAGCTTTAAACATTACCTCCAATGGGAATTCTGGTGATTTAAAGTATGATCTAGTGTAAAGAAGGTTGAATAAATCATATGAGAGTATTGATAACCTACTCGTATCAGAACTCAAAAATACGAAAGCCGTGTTGCAGTGTGAAAGTTTCCAATTTAATAAAATCATCAATTCGATCCATTACAATGGCATAATCCCACCAAAAAACAGGATTTCTGCAATGTAATATAACTTTGGCTGCTGGATGATCAGTTCAATCCTAGTATGATCCCGTAAACACAATTTATTTGAACTCGAAAACCTCATTTCATGGAATGA
>WJEZ01000836.1:0-22376 GCA_009869925.1 Thalassaphorura encarpata
ACGTTTATGAACAGATTTAAGACATGTTTGGGCAGGATCTTTCATTCCTAATTCCCGTTGCATTTTGCTACATGGAGCTTTTGTTATAGTAGAACTTTCTTCTCTATTAAAATTCTCCTCACTACATTTCGGGTCACGGTGACTATGGCAATGCCAACAAGCCAAGTCAAACCCTTCCAAGCGGTCCAGACTTGTCGGCACTAAAATTACCAGAGGTGTCACACAGTGATTAACACTTAGGAATAATTAGTTCAACTTCGTAAACTAAACTTACCGGCAATATGAAGAATTTGAGTTATGAACACAGAAATTAAGAGAGCCAACTTCATTTTTTTATGGACACAAGTTTAAACCACTGATAAAGCTATGCGATTTTAGTGTACTGGAAAACTGAGAGTTTTTGTTGCACTTTTACATTTTTGTGATGTTTTTAACTCAACCTGAGCCTCAGATTTGCACTTGTCGTCTAATGACATAATCACCCGACTTTTCAACTTGGATAGTTTCCATCTGGCACAAATTATGCTATTTTGAGACCATCACCGCACCAGATGACCTCGGGAACATTTTATGCAAAAAATTCGGGGTATTCCTAAATTCTCTATTAAATGTTGCTCTAATCTCATCAATTCATTCAACCGTGTTCAATATGTTTCCATTGTCCTCTCGGGAGCTGTAAAACGAGCTCTTCTTTAAAATATTACAAGATTGTTACTATATTTGTTGTATGAAAACGATCAACTATAAAAGTGATTAAAGAATGGCCTAGACGTATTTATTACCGCATATTGGTGAACCGAGTACATAAAAGAGTTATTGCGTGCAACAAAAATAAATAAGTCTAGTTTATAATGAGGCAATAACTTTTTTTAAAAGAGTCTTATTGCATCCACCTCTACAGCTGCTATGTTTATGCTTAATATACGGCAGCATTAGCCAGTTCAAGCGTGGCGTTTTGAAAAATGTAGAACACAGGAAGTGTGGGCGCTTACCAATGTACTTCACTGCGTGGGTAGGATGCATAAAAAACCAAATCTAAATATTATTAAATTGTTCATTCATCTCTCAGAAAGTCTATGATGAACAACCATATCTGTTTATAGATTTAGGACGGATGCGATGACTGACGACGAGGTGTGAGGTTAGCATTTCCATTGAACATGAAGAATTAATTGAGAGGAATAAAAAATTGAATTCCTAAAGCTAATGACGGCTTTGTTTCTTTGTCTTGTTATAATAATTGTAAAGTTCTGAAAGGATGAATTGAGAGTACGGAGAAGGATTTGAATCACTTCCAACTGGTACGAGACTGGAAGGATGCACTTGAATCCTGTTAGTCAGGATTTTCACGGGCTCACACAGCTGCTCTTGACTTTCCAAATTCCGCTCTTTCCGCATGGTTGAGCGAAAAACAAACCAAGCTCTTAAGGTTAAAAAATAAATAACTTCCAAAGCACTCAGAGCACTGAAGCCTAAACAAAGCCCTAGTAAGCCTCCCGTATTTGCTAAAACAAAACAGTATTAAAAATATACACGTAATATTGATTTCAGACTGGATTTGTTCTCAATGTAATTACCGATCAAATCTGTCATCCCATATAACTCTCTTCGGATTTTTGAATAAACTGACCCTTTTCCAAAATACACGTGAACGATAGAAATATTATTTGTTGCCCTGTATGTAAAAGCATATAAATATCCAAGGTTAGATCGGCCAATCGAACGAAATAGGGAGAAAAATATTACCAGTCGGGAACTTTTCCATCTTTTTCAATCCAGATTTCCACGTCATTCCTGATTGGCGAAGTTGACGTCGTGCTCACGTAACTGATTTCCGTGCAAGAGGGTAGACAGTTTTTGCAATCACCTGATAAACCATCTTCAGAAAGATTCTCTGCGATAAATAAATTATTCAATTGCACTATGCATGTATATTATTTGGACTAGTTTATTTATAAACAACATACTCTGGACTCCATTTATACAATGAAGACTGCTCGGAGGGCACAGAGTCCTTTCACTGTCGGCTAGAAATAAATAACATCTTGTTCTCATTAGACATATGCTCCCATGCATGCAACTTGCAATATTATCTTATATTATATCATTATTGTTATGTTAAAGTAACGGATTACTAACTCGGCATGTAATACCGGACACATTGACAAGCTTGAAATGTCAAATTGGCCACACATTCTTCAATGCAATTATACTCCGTGTAGAATGCAAAGTATTTTAGTGTAAATTCTCCAGGGAAATAGCATCGTCGCTTTTTCTAGAGTAGTATGTATAAATTTTTCAGTAGTAAAAAAAGAATACATGTAAAATAAAGTATTACAAATACCAGTGAAATTTCCTCAACCAATTTTTCAGCAGTTGTTATTTCGGGTAAAACAGTTATATAAACCTCTCGGTTGAATTCAACTGCAATTCCATAGTCGACTACACTGGGGACTTGTGTCGGGAGATGAGTTGACAACTGTATTTAGGATATTATCAAGAAAAATCAAATCCGTACAACGCAATTTTGCACTAGAATTCTCAAATTACCCTAAATCCTGATCCATCAGCCGTTGCACAGAAATATTCTTCTAACGCTGGATTTAACATAAATGACAACCCATAAGTGCTACCAGCTTTCTTTGTTCGCCGTGGATATTTAATTTCGCTCTTTCCAGGAGACTTGAACAAAAGGGATTCAACATTCAAATCTGATTTTGCCCATTCCTCCACCAAATCTGAAGTATCTCGGGTGTCATTTCTTTTATTAATAAGACAAATGTTGAAGAAAAAAACATCATTTTAGGTGGATTTTGTAACCGTAGATTTCAACTTACGTGTACTTGTACAATAGACTTTGCGGAACCATATTAAAAGTGCAGCATTTTCCAAAATCTGTTTCAATTGGTTGAAATATTTCAGTGCAGTTTAATATTTCATCTTGCCAAAGGCAAAGGTGAATCATGTCACCACACGTTTGTGCATTCTTCAGAAAAAATCAATAATAACAATAAAATGGAAATTATAAAAACGTTACGAGAGCTTTAATTTAGTTTTTGAGTCACCTTTTGCAAAAATTCCTTGACTGTCTGCTGGTTTTGATTTTTATTCCTAGAGTCACGCAATTCCAGCGCTTCAGCCTTTTCCAGGAGATCCTGTGGAACAACGCTACCGTTTGCACTGTAGCACAAATATTTGACTAAAACTCAATGCTAGTGAAGAACAAATGTGATGGAGGTAATACACATTTTTCAAGGCCGCTTCAGAAGCTTCGCTGGAGGTCTCTTCATTTTGAGCGATCCTGCAAAGTGTCACCCGTCATAAGTTGAGTAAATTATTAGCTCAAGTCAAATACTCTTAGTCTTACGAAATAAATTGTTGAGCTTTACTCTTCAGCACATTATTGACATTGCAGATTGTAATTGCCGGGAACGGGATTTGTTCGACCTTTGTTTCCTTCTCTTGGAATGAAACTATAACGGGGCTATTGTTGTATTTGGCCCATACACCGCTGATCAAGACGAATGCAATTGCAGCACCCGTGATAAACATTGACAGCCAAAATACCCTAGAAATATTAGCGCATTTAGTAAATGTTTCAAAGTATTGTAGCTTATGTTGCTTTGCTATCTATCACCTCTCGATCAAATGCCTTTGGGGTTGACCGACATATTTTAGACCATGGAGACTCGTGTCTTGACAAAATGCGAAAGGTAAACTTTCCTGGGGAGGTATGCGCCAGCATATTTCCTGGATACGGGAGCACAGCGTAACTCTTTGCGGTTTTTCATTTCTATTGTAATAAGAATGCATCGTCAGCCTCCAAACTAATTTGAGATGAGATACACAGTAAGGACAATTTTAGGAGTTCTTAACTCAAGACGCAAACTTACGACGACTTAAACTTATTTAAACGAAAGAATTCGCTTTTATATTGCTTTATCAAATCAATGAATCGCTCACATTTTAACCGAAAGTAGTTATCAACACATTTGTTCTGTTGATCAGTACTGTGCGACATAAAAATTTGACGCCTTAATCAGTTTAGTTTGAATCGATTGAACGTTCGAATTGAATAAAGCCACACAATTTCCTCAGATTTTGTGTTTACTCACGAAATTGAGAAAACAGATATTGATTATTCAAATGAAAAAGGACGGATTGAATTTCGGTTTCCCACTATGGTTTGATTCGTATATGGAAAAGCATGTCTCGAAATGAGCTGGATTTTCTTTTAAACTTTTATGGTCTATTCGTCATTGTGTAGAGTGAATTAAGCACTCAGGTTTACTGAAATCGGTCACGATATTTTTCAGTCAGTCTGAGCTACTGTCTGTAGAATTTATTCAAAGCATAATCAACCAGAACTTGCGAAATATCTTTGTGCTATTTGGTTTATGGTGCAATGCAAATTTGGCTGTGCTTCTTTGCATGTGAACTCGGATTTATTATTCACATTATCTCTTAATGCTAGCAATTAATATGTAATATAAAATATATGAGATGAACTGAGATCCCATTCCGAAATGGGGTTGGGATGTAATAAAATTATACTAGTGAACAAAAACTCAAGTAAAAGCTACTTTTTGGATGCTATACAATTGTACCAGTCAAGTTCAATCTGGATGTACACAGCGACAGCAGCCCAGGCAGCTGCTAGGAAGAGTAATAATTGATCAGGTACATGTTCGTCCTTAGCTGCCATAAAATCAAAATGTTCGCTTTTTCCACGTCGTAAGGTTGATCGCTGAAATCCTTTTTTTGAGCAGAAGGATACTATGTCTCCCTATGTGATATCAAATTTTTTCCTTTATCAAAAAATTAATTGCCAAACAGTTTAGTTTTAATCAGGAAATACCCGGATATCTCTTGACTGTAGGTCAAGGAACTTGTCATCAATTGCATGAGGACTTGAGGAAAAAGTGATTAATCACCGTAATTGGTCGTGTGCTACCTAAAATTCCACAGGCAAGGCTATACAAAGTTTATGTAGAGCGATGTAATAAAAAATGAAATACAAAATACTTGATGAAACTCTTCCCTTCCTGTTAACTGTTTGTCTACTATAGTATTTATCAATTGAACTATTTTGCTTAATTACAATCCAATGAAGCGTTAAGAGGACAGGGAAATCTAGAACTACCACAAACAGAGCTGATTCTGTCTCATTTAATTGTGCATAAAAAATATTTCACTCATACAAAAACACTGTCGTCTTGCACCTATCAAGAATTGACTCTTACGTTAAGAACATTCGAGCATAAGTTTAAGTCAAGCTCTCTTGAGCCACATGTTGAGATTGTCTCAAATGCAATTCACGGATTTTTTCAATAAGCTCCTCAATCATTGCTTGTGACAAATTGAGTTGTTAGTCTGCAACATGTTATTGAATCATCCTGACAAATTATCAAGGTGTCGTGAAGAATGGATAAGTCCTGACCAAATTTGGAAGTTAAGAGCAGGAGGTTGATTTCTTAACACGAATTTTGAGTGTGCTGTCTCAACTTAACCTTTTAATATTCTTCAGAGATTAATGAACTCTTTCCCTTTGCAGCGGAATGTCAAGTCTGGTTATATTTCCGTTCACAGAATTGAATGCATGAATGATTTAAGATTTATTTGTAGTTATTTCCTGATATATCCTGATCCCGTTGGGTAAGGCAGTTTGAGAATGGATAGAAATAAAAATATCGCCGACAGGTATGTATGATTCTTTTAATGATAATTTAGTCTACAACTCCTATGACTATAAATCATAAGAAATGGATTTACTATGAGTGACAAGGACTTGGTTTCAGGTGTATTTGAGTAACACTTACATTAGTGGAAAGATTTACAACAAAAACTAGATCACTACATTACAATATAGGGATGTTATACGTAGGAGGAGTGAATCCAGTGGTGTACAAAAGTCAAAAGATTTTAGGCATGTCCTTCTTTAATACGCAGAATTATTCTTATTTTCTTAATGTAAATCGACCTATGGATTTAGAAACAAATTTAATTTAAGCTTTTAGTATTACAAGCCAGGAAAAGTCAAGTACTGTATATTTATTAATTCAAGAGTCTACCTTGTAAAGCGTTACAATTTGTATCAAATATGTGTAGGGCAAATTATGCCACTGCTGCCCTACGAAGCAAGGTGGGTGGAGTGGAAAAGGAGCAAGCCTAGTTTCAAGAACAAATGATGTGCGAAGGTGATTTCTGAATGAATTATTAAGTTTTGCGTCTGTAATTACTAAAATAATGGTTTTGTAACCAGTGAGTGAAGCCAGGAATTAAAGAATTAATCTACCCTTGCATTTGCGTATTATAAATTACCGGAAGTAATTAGAATTATTATTTGATTGGTTTATGGTATCCGGTGCAGATTGAGCTACAAAGTAAAAGCAATTTAACTGAAAAGAAAAGAATGTCATAATGTCGCAAAGAACAATATTCCCCTAACTAATGTCTCTTGAGATGATTCAACCCAAAGACATTTGCACTCACGTCGGTGATTGATAAAATAATTGGTTTATTACACAACTAATGGATTAAACGTGTCAACGAATGGTTGACTCTGTCGTTTAGGCTTGTGATGATATGAATTAAATTTTTAGGATTTGTTCATGCATTTATTGTCCATTTAAAGCACCAATCGGAGTGTTGTCCCAATTTTTGAAGCTGTGGGTCATGGACTAACCACAAGTTTTCGCACTTCATTAGAAGTCGATATTACATTCGTAACGTTATCTAATTTATTAAAATTACTAACATAGAACTTGCATTACAGCCTGACTGGAAGGCAATACAATAAACTATTATCATTGGAAATGTTGTCACATTTTGAAATCAAAAAAATGACACACAAACAAATAGAAAATGAAACACGTTTTTTACTTGCAAGATCAAATTAGCATGTAGTTCCTGCAATCATAATCATTTCCTCGTTTCAAAACAAGGCTTGTGATGATATGAATTAAATTTTTAGGATTTGTTCATGCATTTATTGTCCATTTAAAGCACCAATCGGAGTGTTGTCCCAATTTTTGAAGCTGTGGGTCATGGTCTAACCATATGTTTTCGCACTTCATTAGAAGTCGATATTAAATTCGTAACGTTATCTAACTTATTAAGATTACTAACATAGAACTTGCATTACAGCCTGACTGGAAGGCAATATAATAAACTATTATCATTGGAAATATTGTCACATTTTGAAATCAGAAAAGTGACACACAAACAAATAGAAAATGAAACACGTTTTTTACTTGCAAGATCAAATTAGCATGTAGTTCCTGCAATCATAATCATTTCCTCGTTTCAAAACTTTTGCAGAAAACTCTACAAAGTGTCCAGATATATAAGCATTTCCAATAAGCGTGTTTTAAATAATGTAACACATATTATAAGAGAAATCATCTCGATGTTATGATTTTTCTATGTATAAAATACTTTTTTAGAAGTGTAAAACTAAAGAAAAGCATCCGAAAAACTTTTGTATAAAGTTTGGATCAGATCATACTAGATTATAACGATACTAGATTTACAATTGTAGACGTTAAGATTCAAGCTCTTTCAGATATTGATAAACGTAAAAATCCGATCATAGTTCTACCACAGGTGCAATCTGGATAATTTGTCAAAGCTTCTGTACTGATATGCAAACCCAAAAATTCACTGGTTTGTAAATCAAGCTGACCGCTCTGGAATACAGACTTTCCCAATACGTCTGCGTCATATGAAGTCTTTTTTTATTTTTCTACCGGTATTATTTAGCCTAAAGTAGAAATTCTGAACTTAGTTTAAGTACTAAGATAATTTTAATAAAAAATGTTAGCACATTCGAATGAAGAGCGAAAAACGCAAAAGTTAAGGCCGTATTTTACTACGCTGTGAGTGCATTTGTTCGGGTGCCGTCTTCGCACTTGGAACAAAGGGTGAATTGTTGGAATATAAAAGGAAAGGATGAAGTTGAACGACAGAAGGGGTTAACGGCTCACTCACTCAAATCCTAGCTAGCTCTACACCTTTGTCTTCGTGGGTCGCATTTTAATCCAAAGAAACTGTAATTAGCCTTCACTTATTGGTGTGAAAGAGTGTTTTATATTCAGTCAAGTTCAGGGTAAGGTGAATTTATTGTTGCACTGTGGAACTTTTATCGGTGATTGTGTAATTACAAACTTACAGGGATTACGTTTAGAACGGAACCATGGGCCACTTTATGGTAAGTAAATTGATATTTTTTTATAATTCGGATGGGGAGAACATTGGTTGTCTGATTATATTGTCTGACATTTTTTTCCACCCGTTTAAACTCTATATTTAAGCAAGAAAAATTAGAATTAACAAACAATGAATTAATTTTGAATTTATATCCAAGAGCTACATTTTATTGGTAGCGCATATTAGGAGTTAATTTCCAATAACAATTTTTTTTCACCAGTTTAAACCCTATATTTAAGCAAGAAAAATTAGAATTAACAAACAATGAATTAATTTTGAATTTATATCCAAGAGCTACATTTTATTGGTAGCGCATATTAGGAGTTAATTTCCAATAACAGCCCTAACGAGGTTTGGAGTAGTCTGAAGATCGTGTTGCCCATTGCCCTCCTTTCTGTCTGACGTCCAAACCCATTTTCAAGAATTTTGAGACAAAAACTAATCTTCTCATAATTGTCGGATGAGCCGTGCAAAATACATACTAATATTTTGCTCACTACTACTCTACATGCACGGCACAGTGCTGTCGGGCATTCAAACCTGTTCTTCAGGCGGTGGTGTTGTGTGGTCTGTCATGGATGATGAACTAGTTAAAGTGCAGTAGCAGTTGAAAAACATAATGACTTACTTTTCTCATAAAAACTTAAAAATACTTTACATTTGCCCGACGAATAGATCATCTACATCTGCATGTATTATCTTACGGTTCTCTGAGGTTAACTGCCAAAGCTATTATGCCATTGAAGCGGATCTGTAAGGTTCATAAAAATATGATGAAATATTTCATATCATAGATCCGACGAGGATAAAAATTCTCAACAATGAACTAACTGCGGAGGAGGAAAAAGGAACTCGAGAATATATTGATGAAAGAATGTGGATTGATCTGGTATGAATGTCTCCCTATGTGTGGTCTGTCATGGATGATGAACTAGTTAAAGTGCAGTAGCAGTTGAAAAACATAATGACTTACTTTTCTCATAAAAACTTAAAAATACTTTACATTTGCCCGACAAATAGATCATCTACATCTGCATGTATTATCTTACGGTTCTCTGAGGTTAAATGCCAAAGCTAGTATGCCATTGAAGCGGATCTGTAAGGTTCATAAAAATATGATGAAATATTTCATATCACAGATCCGAAGAGGATAAAAATTCTCAACAATGAACTAACTGCGGAGGAGGAAAAAGGAACTCGAGAATATATTGATGAAAGAATGTGGATTGATCTGGTATGAATGTCTCCCTTGTCTTGTCTGGGATAATTATAGTTCACACGAATGAATGATTTGAAATATGAATAACGGTTAGGATTAAGAATAATAAGAATCACATGAAGAGACGTTTACCTTGGCTTTGAAACTTGAAACTATTGCTTGGGTGGTAGAGAAGTTCATGGGATTCCTGTCCTACCTCCTGAAGTGGCAATTAAAATGTTTGACTGAGTGCAAGTCATCAACAACCAAAGACAAAAGTACTCTCAATTCGAAACAATAATGTTACACAATGTACACGCAATGCAATGGGTTGATGATTTATTAGATTATTAATGAGACTAAAATGCCTTCATGCTTCTGGGCCTGGGGCTTACGGAAATTTGTCTCGGCCAACCCTCACGTCTGTCTTGTCGCCGTTGCTGTGTTGTGATGTGGGAATCGCCCAACGCATGGCACCACAATTGACTGATTTCCATGACTTGTCTTGCATATTAATTAATTTTTAGAAGAATTAAAAAATGTGAGCATAAGTACAATCGCATATGAGCCAGAGCAAGCTAACCTTACACTTGATTTCCAAGAGAATGGTTAATTGGAGAATTAATTAATAACACATTAGTTCATATACTTCACAAACCCTCAATCGTGTGAATCTTCCTACTGATAAAACCCAGCATGGCTTACTCACAAATGGAATGCTTTTAACCTTCGCTGTTCGATGTTGAAGATTAACAAGTAATGGCTTATCAGATTTAAAGCATAAAACATTGAAAATTAGTTCACACGTCCTGGGAAGATATTTGTACAAATTAATGGAAAATTCTAATAAGCCTATCAAATACAAATAGGAACAAATATCGCTTATATTTAAAATTATACGAATTTCAGCACGTATTACTCACGGTGACAGGATGCCTTGTTTCATCTGCATTTTCATATGGAGGATTTTATTCTGGTCTGCAAAATCCGCCACCATCCTTTGTCCACCCAGCCCGATATGGAGGCTACCCAATTGTTTACGAACCTAAGGTAAATTTAAATAAATATTCCACACATTTTAGTAAATGCGGACTATTTCTACATCGTAAATTAGGTGAAACATCAAGTCCAAGCCTATCTGCCATTGTCACCGACATTTCAGGTTGAAGTAATGAAACCCATGGCTCAATTAGAAGAGCAGAAGGTGGTAAAGCTTTTTGTCATCCCACAGGATTCCACTACATATCTATCCACACACTCAGGTTGCTGGAATTTGAATTTTACTCAAGAAATTAGTCATACTTGGTATTTTAATCACTTTAAATTTATAATATAGAGATTGAGCTTTAATGCTCCAGTGAGTCAATTTCCAGATTTGGGCCAAATGATGGGTGACCCGACTCATTTACCTGCTATTGAGATTCCATTACAGAGCCCCATGGTCGTTGGCAGCGTAGAGTCAAAGGTTTCGGCACCAGCTGGTTTTACAGTTCTCTTCAAAGGCCCATATGGAGCACCTTTACAATTCCCGATACATACTGGAGCTTTGCTAGCTCCCGTCCCTCCTGGAACTATAATTTCTGCTGAAACTCCTGTCATTCTCAACAAAATTTATGCTGTTCCAAGTTTGCCTGCAATACCATCTTATTACCCCTTCTACGTCGACCTTCCGCAAAAATTTGTAGGGCCCCCAAAGAGCACGACAGTAGTAGCAGCCGTCACTCCTTCGACACATAAAGTTACCACTACATTAATTCCCGCTACTCCGGGCTTTACGGTTCCAGTAGAAGAAGTTTCATCTGGAAATTACTTTTCAACTACAGTGCCAACTGGGCCTCCTACAACAGCAGTTTTTCAACAGGCAAGTTTTCTTTACGTACAGTACTAATTAAATTGGGCCTACGACAGAACCATTGTCAAAGTTGATGAATGGTTATTGCTCTAAATTATAATATTAATTGTATGTTTTTGTCTACCACCATCTAAGGACATCCAGATTGATAATGAGTTGACTGGGCAGGACCCGAGCTCAGTTTCCTATCCNTTAATTGTATGTTTTTGTCTACCACCATCTAAGGACATCCAGATTGATAATGAGTTGACTGGGCAGGACCCGAGCTCAGTTTCCTATCCACCCTCTGGACTTGGATCCGGACCTAATCGTCTACCTTTTAGCAACTCCAAAGAATCACCATACCTTCAAGAACTCAGGGACCAATCTATACAGGACTTACAACAACAAATTTCAACCTTGCAAAGACGTTTAGAGCAAATAAGAAGCAACTGAGAATTGTCAGCTCTAGAGTTAACACTTAATCTCATCTGAATATTAAACAACCTCTTAGCATTAAGCCAGGGAAAATATTTTAACTCTTAATTTCAAACTACATAGCTTGGGTCACTCGTCATGTCGGTTGTTTTCAACAAATTATCATTTAGAACGACAATACTAACTAACACGTTTTTTCTTCACTAATATTCGGGTTTTTAAGTTTTTTTATCATAAATACTTTGGGTTTTTTAGCGAAGTCGTGAATAAACAGAAACACGTCATCTTTGCCGCGTCGGAATTCTTTTCATTGTTTTTCGTATCCTTATAAGTGAATCATATCCATACAATCCTCCAGATCATTTCAACGGGAAATAAATGCAACCTTGTCCTTCCAATTATTTAAACTTATATGAACTAGAAACTTGGTCATATCTCATGTGTGGATTGATTGCTTTCGCCAAGACGGACTTCTGTTCTCCACACCTCTTTCTTACCTTGTGTTAGACATATCCGTTACTTGTCAGCCACACCCCTGACTAATAATTATATGATTTACGGGCTAACACGTCCAAATTCATCAATATTGTAGCCACACTTTTGTGTAATGCTCATCGGTACATATTTGTCTGACAAAGAAAAGGGAGATAATTGGCAAGCACACTGACACTAGTGTCCGACTCTGCTCTCATTTCGGTATGGTTAATATCTTTCTACTCTGCGTCAAAACTCCAGATGAATAAAAATTTCAAATATTCACAGAGTAAATTTTTTCTGATAACGGAAACCACGATTTATTAATGAAGTGTCTTGTCTTGATTCAAATGCATTTAATATTAATCTAAAAATAAAATCTTTAACATGTGGGTTCTCTTGGTTGTACATCCCCAATCTTTTTCAGTTCTAATCGAGGCAATATATTCATTGACTGTAGTTCCTGAAATAAAAGTTTGCAAGCATACGGCATTTTTATCAAGTGCACATTTGAACTTGACTTACAACCGTGACACCTATAAATAATACAATAAAACTGTGAGCTAAATATAAAAATGCTATCCATCGGTCGCGAAATTTTACTTACCAGCCAGAATAGCCTATAATACCACAAGTGTTGCAAACTTCAACTTCAAAAGCATCACTGGAGAGCATAAGCCGTTCCAACAGAAGCATGGAGGCCCCATATCCAATGAGACAATCCCGTTCCATTTCTCCAAGACGAAGTCCACCTTCCCTGGAACGCCCTTCGGTTGGTTGTCGGGTCAAAACAGCTCTTGGACCACGAGAGCGAGCATGCATTTTGTCTAACACCATGTGCTTCAATTTTTGATAGTAAACCTGGAACATTATAAACACCATGCGATCATGGCCTAGCTGAATCAATTATTACATAGTCTTGGGTGCTGCTTACCGGACCCGAATAAATGTAACCAATCATAGGTTCTCCAGTTATACCCGAGTAGAAGAAATCCTTCCCTTGATAATTATAGCCATGTCTAGCCAAATCCTCGCAGACATCTTCAACTTTAGACCCACCGAACGCTACAAATTTGAATATTTTAGAGTAAATTTCGTTGACGTTAATTTTTAAAAAAGACAAACCTGTTCCATAGTGGTATTTTCCATCCAACACACCAGCTTTCCCAGCTAGTAGCTCGATCAGTTTTCCCACCGTCATTCGAGAGGGAAAGCCATGAGGGTTCATAATTACATCTGGACATATGCCCGAGTCATTGAAGGGTAGATCCTCTTGTTGAACAATTAGACCTGATTTAAGATTAGCTATTAGCCAAGGTCCTTGAGTGTATTTTATTTCTATTCTCTCTTACCAGTGACTCCCTTCTGACCGTGACGACTACTAAACTTGTCCCCAAGTTCAGGAGTTCGCGTTTGCCGAAGCAAAAGTTTGAAAATATAAGTATCTTCGCTGTTGGAAGAAATCATAACTTTCTCTACGTAGGATGGGACTGATCCTTTGTACGTTATGGGCACCTCTTTGTATTCAGTTTGGGCCTTCGTTTCATTTCCCGTAAGTGGGCTTAGAGTAACCGTGGGCATAGATTTATTGATTAGAACCTAGTGGTTGAAGATAATAATTTAATATCACCATGTATAGGATGATAGTATCCTATCTTTAAAAAATCTCTGACCTGCTTATTTTCGACATAAGAGCCAGGCATAGCAATTCCATCCCCATCCAAATTATTGTGACGCCAAATTGGTTGTCTAGAATCTGGATGTAAAAGTGGACCCATAACCCGGTCAGCACTCTGATTGGCGTACTTTTTTAAAGTGCATTTCGCATTCCTATATACCAAACATCTGCCATAGCCTGCAAAAACAAACAAACTGGAATTTTCCTCCACGACCAACAACAGCAATTTCAAGTGTACTTTCAAGTGTATGTATGATCAACTTAAATCCAACGCAAATCTCAAAGCGTAGGACTCTGTGTATGATCATTCAATTTATTTAGCAGCGTTTTAACCCTAAGGTGAAGAGCAAATGAGTCTATTTGACTGAAGGAAACATATGCTATAAGTTGTAGTTATTGCTGCATTTCTTATGTTAAACTAAAATATCATATAACACACAATTCCTTACCTCGGTCCAGCGAAGCTCTATTTAAGATTAAGGCATCCTCAATATCATAGCCACTGTAACTCATCACACAAACAATAGCATTTTGACCAGCCGGCAGTTGATCGTAGTTGATCAAGTCTAATGTTTTGGATTTGACCATGGGTCGTTGAGGGTAAACCAGATTGTACATTAGAGTGTCAATACGATTTTTCTGGTTCATTCCAATTGTTCCTGAAATAGAAAAAACTTACTATAGTTTCATTTTCATAGGTACTGAAATTTCTCTTACCCATTGCCTGTTTTCCCATGGCACACTGGTAAGTATTTCTTGGACTTTGATTGTGATGTGGGTAAGGAACAAGTCCAGCACATGCCCCCAACAAAGTGAATGGTTCAATTTCCATGTGGGTCGTATCATAATTAATATAATTTTCATAAATAGCAATCAATGAATCATTTTCCTCATTTACATCAAGAAATTCCACGATTCCTTCACAAACAAAGTCATCGAAACACTTTAATCCTGCTTTTAATTCATCCATATGGGCTTGAGTTAACTTCGATCTGCCATTTTCTACGATTATATATGGACGACATAGCCTTCCATTGTCACAGGAAATATAAATTGCTCTTTGCCTCACATCTTCATAGATTGAGACGTAAGCAGAAATATGGCCCAGACGACGCAATCGTCGGAATGTTCCAACGAGATCTGTGTCTAATTTATCTGGAATAACTCCAATAATCAACCCGTTGACCAAAACCAAGTATGAGTTCTCTGAATGAAGTTCTTCCCCACTGAATAACATGGCATCTTCCACTCCAAGGTTGAATAAAAGACGAACTATAGGATCTACGTCTACTTCTGTTGTAATGTGCGTAATGAGAGCTAAATTTTTTACCAACCCACAAGCCTACAAATAAAGCAATCAACTAAATGTACTCATACTTATAAAACGAAACTCATAAAATAATTTTCCGTATCCTGTACCTCTCCTTCAGGAGTGTCAGACGGGCACATCATTCCCCATTGGGAGGGTTGTAAGGATCTCGGCCCTGACACTTTGCGTGTCTTTTCAAATTGAGAATTTACTCGAGTCATCATCCCAAGTGCGGAAATATAAGATAAGCGCGAAAGCACTTGAGTAACACCAAGCCTTTCCATCTTGAAACGTTTAATCGTCCAATTTCCCTGCATAAGCATAGATATTAATTAAAACTAAGAAAGCACAGACACCTTGTCATATGTAGAGAAAAGCTTACCGTTGAAATAGCATTCTCAAGTCCATTTGTTATCTGATCTTGTCTCATATGAGTAACTATATCAAATACGGCTGCCTTCACTTTTGGAATATTCTTATCAGCAATCATTTTGAGCTGTAATTTAGAGAACCGTAAATTAAACTTCTTGGCTCACATTAAACGAAAACACGACAAAAATTTTAAATTCACCTCCCAATTAAATTTCTTGAATAAATCTTCAAACAAAAGTGCCAGGAGAGACCCAGCTAATTCTAATCTCTTATTTCCGTAATAATCCCGATCGTCAATCGTCTTTCGATCCTTCTGTCCTTGAATTACACGACGTACCATAAGGGCAGTGTACATTGCTTTTAGCCTAAAATTGAAATTGACGACCTAAACGATACAAAATTAGTTAATCTGCCATAATTCCATTTATTAAAATGCAATTTCATTACTGGAACGTTAGCAAGGATAGTAGTGGCCAGCAGCTCCCGAACATCATCCTCAACTGATTTATTAGTTGACGCCATCCCAGCACTCGGTCCAAATCGTTTCTGTTTAATTTTTCCACCGATGAATTTTATGGCCTGCTTCTGGGTAAATACTCCTGCCTTCCTACATTCCTCAATGGATGGTAAGAGACATTCAAATATTTCTTCTTCAGATCCCACAAGCTGAGCAATTTCTTGTTCTGATTCAACTCCCATTGCACGGAGCACAATAATGACGAGAACATCCTGTCGATACAAGCAAAAACTTACAAAATACGAAATTCCATCGGGTCAGGGAAAACGGTTCGAGTTCACTTACGTCTTGAAAAGTATTATGGCGAAGGTAATATTTTTTATGCTTAACAATAATATTTGTTCTTGACTTTTTCTCATGAGTGCTGCTCGTTACTTGACAAGTAACTTCTCCTCTTTTATCTACTTCAACGATGATTCGATTCATGGAGAGTTGCTCCTGAATTAGAATTACCTGTGAAACATACGAATCAATTAATACTTACAATCTCTCATTCATTATGAAACAAGATATGGTTACGATTACCTTCTCCGTGCCTTTAACAACAAAGTAACCACCAGGATCATAAGGACATTCATTTAATTTAGCTAGCTGCGAATCTGATTTGCCTGCTAGGATACAATTCGAGCTCCTCAGCATGATGGGCATTCTAGAATAAAATCAATTACCATTATGAAAATCTCAGTTTGATAGATGAACAAAAATTTGTCACACAATCTATATTATAGTAACCTCTACCTTCAACTATCTCACCTTCCTATCGGAAGAGCGCTGCGAAGAACTCTCTGATTTCCACGAATATATTCAATATCTACAGTAATGGGCGCAGAATAAGTTATATCCCGTAAACGACATTCGTGGGGTGTACTCTGTTTGGACATGTTAAATCCTTCTTCAATATTTGGTACTCCAACATGAACATTGACGTACCTGTCAAATGGAGTTTAAAAATAATGAGTAAGCCAGTCAAAATTCAAGTAAACTGGACCCATTTCGTTCAATTGCGAATATGTGATCTCTTACATGAATAGATAAAAGATTAACAAATACTTACTTCAGGTAAAAAGTAGGATCTACGTCGCACACTACTCTGGAATTGGCCATCACAATTTTCTTTATATCAATGTTGACAAAATAATTGAATGAATCAATGTGTTGTCTGACTAGACCTTTGACGTCGAGGAAGGCTGGGACGAGTTTCCATTTATCCTGAATATTTAAATATTAGAACATTTTATTAATGCATTAATTTTGTTAACATGAACGAAACCAACGCGATTTTCCAAAATTTGCTTACCTCGACAGTTTTGATGGGCTTTGAAAGATTAACATAGTATCGACGACCCTTCTCGTCGTCATATGTCCTCCGGTATCGTTTTTAAGCCCATTTTGAGGAAACAGTTGCCCACCTGTAAATTAAACTTAGTGTCAATCATACATTTCTTTCAAAATAGGGCAGAAATAGTAACTGCTCTACTAACAACTAGTCTAACCGTGAAAGTAAGGTCTTGAGGATGTAATTTAAAGAAAATTAAGACTACACATCACTTCTGTTAAATCTGTGGGGATCACTTCGATGCAAATAAACGTTTGTTGATTTAACCTACTATGAATCCTCTTGAGTAACTTGACGTAATATTACCAATACCCAACGAAGAATAAATTTGAATGAACTTCAGAGTAGTCTGAGTAGTGTCGGTTTAATTCAACACATTACTAATTCAATATACAAAATAATTCTAAAACAGAACTAACTAACTTCATACGTAATATTAATTCAACAATTTCATTTAGACATCGTCATCTGCTGTATCTGTTTTGGATACAAATTTATCGACCGCAGAAATAAATGAGCACGACTCAAACTCTGGCCAACTTGTAAAATCCAGGAAGAGTTCCAATATTTTGTCCGGGGATAATGATCCAAACTGTGTGTAAATAGTATATCCCTTCCTGATGAGTCTTGGGCCGCATCCTGGAATCCATTTTTCCAACTCAGGGATAACAGCACTTCTTCTTGCAAACAAATGATGGCGAACAAAATACCAGAGAAGAATCAAACCATCTGGTCCAACCTTTGAAATAAGTTCCTTGTTCGGTGTGAATTTAATAAACTGCATTAAATTGGGGTCATGTCGTATTTGGGCACGAGAATCGTCACTCTTGTCATTTAATTTTGTGCTTTGCCACGGAAGATACGCTTTCCTTGGTATTGTTGTCAATACTTTGTGCTTGAAAAATAATTGAAAAGTGACAGACGATTGTCTGTATTCAGTGTAGCCGGAATCAGGAGATGCTGTTAAAACTGTGGCAGCTCTTGAACCCAAAGTCAAGAAATAAGTCACATCCCAGTTCCAGTCTTCATTAAAAATGAATGTTCGGGTCACCAACGATTTCAAAGCAAAATTAACTGTCGCATGTGTGGGGCAAGCTCCAAACATGTATAATTTGTTATTTCCCACTCCTTCCGGGCTCTTTTCTAGCAGTTTTAGCACATTTGTAATTCTTTCGCCACCGTCCATATTATCAGCATAATGATATCTAGGGAGCGAAGAAAAGTTATGCGGAATAACATTTGTCTTCAGCTTTGAAGCTAGTAGTTCTGCCAATGCTTCATCCTCCTCAAAACAGTTAATCTTCATGAATCCCAGCTTAGATATTAATTCAGATGTGAGGAGTCCATGGCCCGGATTAATTTCAACGACTGTAGCACGATGATCCAGGTTTTCAGCAACGAGTTTCTCTGTCAATGTGGACGCAACGGAAGGGTCAACAAGATGTAAGGTATCCGGTGGATTTTTGTTGATTCTGATTTGTTTCTTAAAAGACGGAGTGGCTAATAGGAAGGGAAAGCCCGACACATATTTCTTTAATTCAGCTGTTTGAGTTACTCGAGATCCAACCGTTTTTCCTTTTGCTTTCTTCTGGGCATCACCCACTTCCTGCTCAATTTTGCTGGAGTCTTGCTTGATTTTTGTGGAAAAATTAGGTGATGCATTTCCAATATTGTCGTAAGATTGCTGGAATCGAATATAGGGAGCCAAAATTCTCAGTTGCTTTTGCAGTGATGTAGACATTTCCCGACAAACCTGTTAATGGTTTTCCATTATTCGTATTCCAGGAATGACTAATTAAGTAACGATATAAAATGTAGTAAGCACATTTCCACAGTTTACTTCTTATCACTACTATTTAAAATTATTGTTAATATGCGAAAAAAATTGCTCGCATCCTGCCTGCCTGAGTGACGCAATACGAATTATAACTACATATGAATTTTACATATAGTGGATTCTTACCTGTTCCTTGGTAAATGGAACCACAAATTAATTTTTTGGTCAGCTCATTTGAAACTCCACTAATTTAGATTAGCAACTCCTTCCAAAGTTTAAAAAAATACTATAACTTTAACTAATGTTTATAATTTCAGTTCAATGAGCCTGAAACAAAACTTATCCACACGGCACGGCACACGGTCACGGCGCTTCGGTTCATCAAAGGTTCGAGTTCCGCTCACTTTTCTCCCAATGCGCCAAATTCAATGAGAGAAAAAAATCTTGTATTTCAGCTGCAAGTCAAAAAAACTGCACTTGCTAATTGAAATCGGCGACAAGGATTTATTCACTTTATTTTACATTAATACACAGCCGGATTAAAAATCTTAGCAGCTAATTCGGCCTCGGGGATTAATCTTGGTCAACAAACGTGTATGAGGATACCGTTTTATGTAAGTTTTAAAATTAATATTATGGGGAATGAGAGACACGGACTTACCCATTACGACTTACGATACGAGTATATTATTTGACTTTACTTTATTCAGATGGTTTGACTTTCCTAATATTAAATCCGCTTGTAGATTGATGAGTCTACTACATGGACAATGAATGACAAGTGACCAAGACTTTCGGTCCCAGTTATATTTATTCGACCTTCATGACTTTCCAAAATAATTATATTATAAAGTTTTTATCTTATTCAGAATACCCAAACTTTAAAGTTTAAACAATTAGCTTCAACTGTACCTGAAAATATTAATATCTTTTGAGTTTTGATGCAAGATCCATAACTATATTTATATTTTTACAGCGATAATTTTTGGAATTTGATCTGATCTAACCCAACCAGCCGCTGCGCTGAGCCGCTTAAGTCCAGCTGAGCTACGATGGACCTTCCAAGTGAAATGTTCGACAAAATCAAAATTTCATCCAACAATCATTTAACTGCTGACAGTCAGGATCAGAAGACCCAACCTACACCCAATATATCCGTCCATAAGTTTTCGACCAAAGTTATGGACTGTCCTGTCTTCTATCAAATTACCAAGTTTGGCACAACCATTTTCATTTGGATGGGCGGAACTGACGGACATTTGAAGGATTTAGTATATGCCTCTGCAACTCCCTACGACAAAGGAAAAACTCCCAGTTCGACGAAACTCTTGGGGAATGTTAGTGAAACGCTATCCACATCCTTGGCTATAAAACTTACTCAGAAGCTCAAGAAACCTGTGTATGTGTCTTACAACTTGCCAACTGTTAATGAAATTAGTGGACAAGATGTCCTCAGTCGCCTCATGGAAGAAATTGCGATATTCCCAGAAAAGTTTTAAACGTGTACTGAAATCTAATAATATCTTAAATTAATTTTGTATTAAAGATTACAACACATTTTTTATGAGTAAAATTCACAATGACTTTGCACTAGATTTACGTGTGCTCATTGTTGAATTTGAGGTGAATAGTGAATGAAATTGGGATCCTTTATATCAGACTGTTGAATCAGTCAGACCGGATGAATTCAGTTTCTCTTTCAGCAAACATAATAATAATACCACTTGGTTGATATCATTTAAGAAACGCAGACGATTCTATCATTATAGTTTCTGACTGACTGAGCGTTCATCTCGGCTTATTTTTTTCCTACCAACAACTGCAGCTTTCTTCCTAATTTTCTTTTCTTCCAACCAACCATACGTGTCAGGCACTGGTCACGCATATTTCACACTAACATTGGATGTTACGTTAAGGTTACGCTATGCCAAACAAGCCATCCTCTCAACAATGCGGAGGGTTCATGGATTTGTGTGCTCGAGAAATAGAATAGATCCATTGTGCAAGATAAACAAATTGTTCAATTCCTTTTTAGTGAAGAAATCAAATTCATAATATTTTATACAAATGACCTAATGACAATTCTGGTGAGAAATAGTGTTTGTTTTTTATGCTGACTCTTCCATCCGTAGAAAGTCAAATCGTTTAAAGCAGGAAATTTTATCCGGAAGGGAATCCAAATGTCCGAATTAAAGACGACAATTTATGTTTACCTGTACACAAAAATTCATAAACCAAAAATATGAAAATTTTGAGATTGAGTATATCCGTGATGATCCGTACAAAGTCAAAAGCAAATGGATAATCTCCTCCCTGTATTGCAAACTAAATGGTGAGGTGAAGTTGATCGTAAGTAAAATGCACTGACCATGTAATAAATTCCTTACTCTGAAAATGGAATGAAATATTCGAAGAGTGTCACTTCTAGATATAATGATCTGAAATTATTAAAAACCCCTGCCAAAAATTAGTTTTAATACTAGAAGATTTTGACCAACCGTGAAATGTAATATTAAACCGAAAACCATACATTCAAATCTGTAGTATCGGCTGGGATGAGGAACAAATATCAAAATTAGGAGAAAATACTCTCTCTTATATCAACTCAAGATCATAAAGATAAACAAAAGTTTCACTTTTCTTGGCAGAGGAAGTAATTCACACAAATTCTTTGTAGTGGAACAGCCTGGCACTGGCACGCAGAGGTTGTAGAATGATATGGAGGATAAAATGCCTGTGAAGCTATTTTAGAAGTGCAACGTTTCCATCCGGATGAGGAAACCAATTTAGATTTTACAGTTTCACACTCCCAGTCTGGCTTAGTTTTTGGCTAATTATTGTGACATTTCATTCATTCAAGGTATGATTGAAGTAGACACACAGATATAAATTAACAATAATAATTATTACTGTATTGCAAACTTGTGAATGAATTGTTTGTTATTTTTGATAATTATATTTATATAACTGGAAATAAGAAGAGAATTTTGTAAGTCTTTCTAAAGATAATGAGTGCTCATACAGTATTATATTATAAAAATACAAAACTAGCCTGATCATACTAACACAATATGCAATTCAATTAGCTTGGCAATCTTCAACGAACAATAACGATGTGTGGGATGAAGTCAATGCTAGAGTGATTGCAGTACTCATCATCTAATTCATATTTGTTCTTTAACTTAATTAACTTTCGCTGTTTGTAACAAAATCTTATGACTTGCCACGCTTTGTGTGT
>WJEZ01000837.1:0-22373 GCA_009869925.1 Thalassaphorura encarpata
ATACCATTTGAGAGAGAAACGTAAAAATTGCAAGTGCTGTCCCAAGGACCCAATCCGTGAGCTCAGTTGGCAATTGAATTCCAAAAGTGAAATGAGCAACGAGTGCACTTTCCAACATTCCAATTAGTCCATAGTTCATCATCATGAAGGAATAGTGAATTTTTCTCAAATATCTGATAAGGATAAAAACAAGGCCACCCAGTATCATTCCGGCAAGTGCTAAGGCTGTGCCAATCTGCCGATATTTTCAAAAACGCACCTTTATAGAAAATTTTTATAATACCCTATCCAAATAAATTAAAAATCGTCAGCCAACTTACGAGTGTATTTTGATCAAATGATTCGCCACCGGTCAGCATGGGTGGTCGCGTTATAATGAGAACTCCACAAATTGTAAAAACAGCTACAAAAATTGGAGTTACTCCGCATTTTTCCCCAAGGGAAATGTGGGCAACGAGGGAAACAAAAACAGGGCAACTAAACATTATTACAGAAGCATCAGCCATGCTAATGTATTGCAGTGCAAAAATATGGAACAAAGTACTTGTGCACCCGAGAATTGAACGTATCTATAAAAAACAACGAGATCAGAAATCAATTTCAATGTTAGGATTGAGCATGAACTTAAATTTTGACTTACAATTATAATTAACCCAAGCCTAATTTTCTCACCAACGATTTGGAGGCCAAATTGGCTCAAAAACTGGCTTTTGCTCAAACCATCTATAGTAAATTACAAGAGGAATTGCTGGCAACAAAGTTCCTTGAAATCTCCAAAAGCTCAAATTGAATGGATCATATTTTTGGAGTAGTGAGATGCAAATAGTTGCTAATGAATAAGTCATTGTGGCTGCAAGGGCAAGGATTATTCCAGCGTATCTTTTCCATCCTGTTTTTTCAACTCTGCTTGAATTTTCTATAGCCTGCTTTTCCGGATTTACAGCAATTTCCTCCTTGTGACTTTTGTTAGAGATTTTCTCCGTATCAAGAAAACTTTTGATGTCAATTACATAGGGGTACGACGAGATTACTAATGCAGGTCCAGGTTCGCTGAAACAAAATAATATTTTATGAGGTTTTATCCGAAGTTTAACGTATTGACATGACCTCAACTGACCTTTTGCCCATTTTTGAAATTGAAAACCAGAATACAAACTTTTCGTCTCGCTTTGCCTCCTGAAATTTTCTATAGCCTGCTTTTCCGGATTTACAGCAATTTCCTCCTTGTGACTTTTGTTAGAGATTTTCTCCGTATCAAGAAAACTTTTGATGTCAATTACATAGGGGTACGATGGGATTACTAATGCAGGTCCAGGTCCAGGTTCGCTGAAACAAAATAATATTTTATGAGGTTTTATCCGAATATTAACGTATTGACATGACCTCAACTGACCTTTTGCCCATTTTTGAAATTAAAAACCAGAATGCAAACTTTTCGTCTCGCTTTGCCTCCTGCCTATGCTCTTGTCTATAATGGAGATTTCTTTTTCTTTACTTATATTAAACTTTTAATGTTGTTATTCGTACAGATAGTCAAAATTGGGTACAATTAATAGGAACAAGGAGTTTTTAGCGGAGATAGAATTTTTCCAAAGTAAAGACCCAATTAATACTGTTTACTGGGGAATTTCCAGCTTACTTTNTAGTCAAAATTGGGTACAATTAATAGGAACAAGGAGTTTTTAGCGGAGATAGAATTTTTCCAAAGTAAAGACCCAATTAATACTGTTTACTGGGGAATTTCCAGCTTACTTTCGGTAATTCCATCCAGGAATTAATGCAGGTGCTGGAGCGGAGGCCCTGCTATTTAATTATTATCCAAAACTATTAATTAGTATGGATCAGGAATGCTGTTCTAATCTCCCTTGATTTTTTAAGTAGAGAGTCATTAGGTCGTCTGCCTTTCCAATTCATTCTTCTGAATTCATTTGCATTTTCAATTCTTGTCAGAATTTGTACAACCCGGACAGAGACATGAAAAATAATGTAAAGAAGACATCGCACTAGTACTATCTGATAAAAAAATTAGGTAAAAAGTAGAGAATTCCGGATAGATGAAGTGAAATTAACTCGACGAGCTGATTTACGCTATTGTATGCTAAACAAAATAAACTTTAATTTTCTAAGAATATCTTATCGTTTGCTTATGTAAATTAGTTGAGCTTGTATTCCAAACTATTAGAGGAGCAAACTATTCTATCCTAATTTCCTTAACTGCACTTTCATTTCATCAACGAATACTACAAAGTACAAAATTACTTGACGTTCGTAATTCATATTACGATGAGTAATTTCCGATTTTTCTTGTAATAAGCTTTTCGTGTAATTTTCTTGTAATAATAATTACAAGCTTCAAATAGACCTTTATTTTGGCTTTTCAGAGTTAGGAAGTATTACTCTAAAAAAATATAATGCATAAGCTATATTTCATGTTATCTTATTTCATTTCATTTCTTCAACGATCTAGTTGAAACATACGGAGTAAAAAAAGACCAGAATGTGTAATTATCGAAACATTTTTTATAAATGAAATGTACAGAGAAAGAAACTCAATGCAGTATTGGGTTTGATTTACTTTTTAGAAGTTTGGAAGGTGCTGGTGCTATGGTTTAGCAAACGATAAAAATATAATATGCTTCAGGCGTCGTAAGTCCAGCATCTTGGCCTGGGCATGGGATGGACATGACCACTTGAACATTCAAAATATAAATAGGTTTCCATTTTTTCTAAAATTAAAGTCCACCAAGGGTAAACGAGAAGAAAAAGTCGGATCCCATAGAACTTGCATTGGGTTGTAGTGTGATTTTCTTAATCTCTATCCGTCTGCTTGCTTGTTCCTCTGTTTGTCCTACTGCACGTGAGTTGCATTTTGAAAGGAGGACAGTTTACGTATAAAATTGTTTTTAGGATAGAGGAGAGCTCTTGTTTCGATATAAATTATTGTAAAAGACATAATTCTAATTTTTCTTGTGTCAAAATATCGAACGTTCAACGAAAATACAAAACAGGTAAAATGAATCTCGGCTTTTCCCAAAGGATGAACAATAACAAAATTTTTCTATTAAACTGTAGATTTTTGTTGAATTGACTTTCATTGTTAAACCTCTAGAACGGTTTCTTAACCTAAATGTTCTCAATTTTATTATTTTTTTACGCAGATTACACATTCCAAAATTCAAAGATGGAAAATTTGGTCCCCCAAGAGCAGTTGGACAATTTGATTGAGGAATCCAAGAAAGCTAACGTAGAACGTCTCGTCGTTGGGATTTTTATTGAACAAGCTAAAACTGGGAGAGTTCTGGTCGTCAAACGTGCAGCTGAGGAAACATTTTTACCCAATGTTGAAGAAATTCCTGGAGGAGGTGTTGACCCTGGGGAATCCATACCTGAAACAATTCGACGAGAGACCCTCGAAGAAACTGGACTAAGAGTCACAAAAATTTTGAAATACATTAAGCCAATTTGATTATTCATCCCTAAAAGGACGTCTGACACGACAATTTAATTTCCTCGTTGAGGTCAATGATGGGATACCCGTGGAAGACGAAGATATCAAATTAAATCCAAAGGAACATTCCTCATTCAAATGGGTTCGGTTGGAAGGTGTGGATGATTTGATTGTGGATAAAAATGGTTCAATGAAAAAATGCATTTGGGACTTTTTGGTCCTATAATCTTTTGTACTTTGTATAAATTAAAATAATTTGATTCAAAAATAAATCATATCTTTCGGTTTAAAGGTCAACTGTTTTAATTACGTCAGCCAATATAAAAAATACTTGAAAAATACATTAATTTTAGTTTATTCGTTCAATCAGATTAGCTAATGAAATCCCAGCCTTTGCTCTAGCCTCCTCTAATGTTAAATTATGAGCAGATGAGAGGAGATGATCTTTTAGACCCGATTTTAATGGAAATCTACGTCCACAGTCTGAATATGGGCATTGATGGGGTTTTTCATGCTCTGGAAGATGGGACGCAGAGTGTATTCGTAGTGTATTCGGTTTTGCAAAAGATTTTCCGCAAATTTCACATGTAAATGGTTTAATTCCAGCATGTACACTTTTGTGAATATGCCAAATGAGTCTTCGAATCGAATGATTTAAAACAAAGCTCACATTTGAAACTCTTTCGTGGAACACCAAGATGAACATCTAAATGGCATTTTAGATTCCCTGGAACAAAAAAGGGATATGATATGAGTATGTTTAGATAAGAACGAGTTTTGATAGCCTTACCTTTTGTCCTGAATGCTTTTCCACAAATATTGCATAGGAATTTCTTTTTGTTCAAGTCGTAATCAGGTTCATGTGTTTCCAAATGAAGTTTGAGATTTAGATTCCCTGGAACAAAAAAGGGATATGATATGAGTATGTTTAGATAAGACCGAGTTTTGATAGCCTTACCTTTTGTCCTGAATGCTTTTCCACAAATATTGCATAGGAATTTCTTTTTGTTCAAGTCGTAATCAGGTTCATGTGTTTCCAAATGAAGTTTGAGGGCATTATTCACGGCAAAGGACTTGCCACACTTAGAACATTGGAATGGCTTCAATTTATGATGAACTGCATCCATATGCTTTTTTAAATAACTTCTCGAAGACACAACTTTTCCACAAATTGTACATGGATCGGGGATTGGATGTATGTAATTAGGGTTGGCTGTCATTACACAAATTAATGTTATTGTCACACATACACACAAATGTTTGACTTGTCCAAAACCTCACCTTTTCGTATCCGTATCCGCTTCCTTTTCACGGTACTTTTGGCCAAGTTCGTTGTTTTTACAATTTCCTTAGTACTTGTTGGTTTAATATCTTCAAATTCTGAACTTGGTGAAAGATGGTCATCATTATCGCTGGAAAAACAATAAAAACATGTACTAAAAATTGCACACAATAAATTCAAATGCGATAAACTTACTTCAAATCAATATCATCAAAGGTTTCGTCAGCGAAATCCAATGTTGACTCGGGATCAGAGCTTGCTGCGATTGCTGATTCCACAATAAATTTCAAATCATCCGAAATATCTTCTGGTTCAACCTTCACTTTTACAGTTTTCGTTTTTTGGACTTGTTTTTTGACTGTCTTATATATCTTGGGTACATTAGCTTTATGAACAGAATTTAATCGTGGCTTTTTAGGCTGTTTATATTGTGGCATTACTGTGGCTGATCTTGTCCTCAAATTCATACCAGTGGTGACTGGAGGGATTGAACTTGGATTTAATTTTTTAATTTTTCTGTTCGCAGGAGTAGACTGAAATTCTGGGTTGGGTTTATTCTCCTTGATCTTTTCTAGTACAACTCGGCTGATTTTGATTCTGGGACTAGGTCCTTTACTAATTTTATTATTCATGCCCTCGTTGTCACCTTCATTTTTACAATTCGCCTTCGCCAGAAGACTTGAGATCCTTGATTCGATGCTCCTTAGCTCATAAAATCCTTGATACAATTTGTACAATTCTCCCAGATAATTTCCACAGTGTGAGCACAATTGGAAATCATCTTCATCCAAGTCCAAAGAGCAGTCAATAACATTGTATACTTTTGAAATGATTTCCCATATAGTGACTGGAGTCCAATAACAGGTATCCTTGTCAAAGGTCACCAGCTCAGTTACATTAAATTCATCTGCACAAACTTGGATTGAACAGTTAGCACAGCGGAAAGGAATCGCAGTTGGTTTTAATAAAACCGTGACACTTTGACCCGATTTCTGTTCTTCCATAGTTTGATTTAATGATGAAATTAAAAATAATTCAAACTCAAACTTCCTGAGACTACACTCTACTCTCGCGTACGTCAGTACAGACGACGGTGTGTTGTCAAAACTCAAACTGTTGTTCAAATTTTTACCAGCAGCTAAACTCAAATGTTATTTTCAAACAACAACTGGACATGACATGAGCGAATCCGTGTTTAATATTTACATATTTTTTTGAAGTTTAGAGAGACGGCCCGCTTGGATTTCTAGGTTAAGCCATGCCGTTGCATCTGTATGGGGTTACGTCGGATTATGCAAGTTTAGATTTTCTCACAAAATGTGTAGAAATGAACGTTTTATTGGTTTTATTATGAAGAACCTCGTAATTCTAGTGAAATTAGTTACTTGAGCGAAATATTATTACTGACTATTATTACTCTCCTCAATTTAACTTCAATTTTTAGACCAGCAGTTAGTTAAATTCGATTTATTTGTAATCAGCATCAGCAACTTAATATTTGACACATTTTTGAAGTTCTGAAAAACGACCCGCTTGGATTATCTGTGCCATGAATTTGCATTTGGGGTGAACAGGAAAAAGCATAACGGATAGCATTGGATTTGATTCCGGAAGTAGATTCTAGATCTTTTAGATTGAATTATTGAAAATTAAAGTTAAATTTGAATATTATTTCGAAAATATCGATACTTTTATGGGTATTTCATACTTATAAATGAATTAAACCATTCACTAAATTCAACTTTACATTTGTGATCATACAAATTAAAACTGTCAGAATCATTTGTTGGTTCTAGATAAGGTGAATTTATAAAACTTTGCTAATGCATTCGTGAATAATTTGTCGTGGTTTGGAAAGCTTTTCAATTAACTAATCTGTTTAGTTCGCTTGACACATTAGATTAGAGCAAAGCCAATGTTCAAGCTTAAGCTGGTCAAATCTTGTATAGTCTGTCCATCCTTAAAGCCCAGTTTTCAAAAACTTTATGTATTATGTACCTCCAATTTTGAGTGATTCAAAATATTTTAAATTTTTAAGTTACTCCACATCACTCTTTGAATTTTATATCTTACAGCCATGCCAGCAGCACTTACCACTTGGCACTTCCATTCTGACAGTCAGAGTCAGAACAATTTCATGTATTATTAAATGAGATCTTCTGCCATTGCCTTTTGCCATTTACGTTGCTTACCATGGGATTTCCGAACCCCGACCGACCTGTCCAATTTGACACATGTTTGTTTCAGCCGACAGTAGTAACACAGACAGAGAAGACATTTTCAAATAATAAATACTTAAATAAAAATTATCGAACCATACTTACCTGTCCTGCTAGTGCTTAGCACGTTTTGCGAATCCATTTGGAGACATGAATATCTACTTTAGTCATAATAGTAATTTTATGTATGCTCTTAAGTACGGCAAGAATAAGATATTTCACATCATTTGCATGTGATGATAGAAAATGGATTCTTCGGGGAATAGTGCATGATTATGATGGATAGTTATGACGCTCACGCTTCCCGACTAAAGTGACTTGCATCGAAATTTCATCACTTGAGAAGAATTGTATTGTGCTTGTCTGCAGTTTGAATTAACCGAATGAAATGATCAAATATGCACTGAATTGATTCATTGGACAAATATTCCCTGAATCTAAGCTTAAGGCTAGAAGTAATGATAAAATTATGTACGTAAAGGAAAGTACGAATAAAGTTCTGCAAAAAAGCTAGGGAAAAGATTTTCCACTTGGGTGCATTGAGTTGAAGTGAATTGTACGAAATTTAATGTTTAGTTCAAATATTTTGTTCAGCTAGCTGCATGCTTTGGAAAAATCATTGATTTCATGTTTCATGTTTTGGTCCTGGAGTGATTAGAGGAAAAAAATCAAAGGAAAGGAGTTTACGACGACTTTCCATTCAACCATGGATGAATCTTCCAGAATCCATCCTTCCACTTGGTCTATTCCACAATTGGCTCATTCGGCTAGATAATCCTTCGGTAAATACTTCTGCCCTATTTCCTGTACTCACTAAGAATGTACATACGTACTTTGGAAATGCATTCTCAATCCGACACTATTTATTGAATTCTTGTTCATTTTTATTACTCGAGTCTAGAATCGTCAAGAAGCGTCGCTTTAATTTTCATCAAATTAATCCATTGTGTAATTATAATTTTACAGATCACCAACTGGTAGGTTGAAATTAAGTCTCACTAAACTTTCGTATTAAAATTAAGTTTTCAGCATACAAATAACTGAATTCTCGATCCTTCTTTGGACAGTTATATTTTGGTTAATCATGAATTTTGACATCAAAATTAAATCTTAAGCTTTTTCACCTGATTGTGAACTCAATTTGAGTCAATTTTTTTATCCAATCTACAACCAATGTCTTTACTTTTAGAATTTGAAGAACTCCATCTCAGATTAATATAATGTAACAAAATACAAGCTAAAACTAAAACAGTCTGGGTTGATGACTGAGTATCTTGCCGTGCAGACGTGGGGGTTTTTCTACTACTATATTTGGAAATTTCTTGTGTATAAAAAAACTTGGACAAGTTCCTAGTACGATAGGTGAGTGGTCAAAAGTTGTCAAGTTGTGCTATGGGGTGACGTTTACAAACGAATCATCCGTTCTACTGAATCTATTGTTGTCCTCCTGCGATTGCGAACCATGTTCATGCTGGGAATGTAGTGATGTTTCCTGAAAATGCTCGTGTAGAGAAAGTACCTGAATATTTTTAGAAAATTCCAATGAGTTCTAAGTGTACATTGGTTAACGCGCACGCATTGGCTCAGAAATTAAAGAGAACCTGACTGTGCTAATATTTACATTTATTATAAGGGCTTGCGCTTCAAATAAAGAATTGGTTCTTCAAAGAATTCTGTAAAGAAGGAAAGCAAAAATATACAAGGAAGTATTGATGAAAACGTTCTAGAAATCCGTCTTTGAATCCGGACTTTTACTGGTCTATTAAATACTCTAAGTCTAAAAATGCATTACTAGGTTAGGCAAGCAGTGAGCTAATTTAATTTCTTAAACGGGCAGGAGAGAGAATTATTAATGAGACAAGAGGATCTTACTAAGATCATTAGTATGTCCAGCACAATTCATCGTAGCCAACCAGCAGTTCATCCCGAATCGCCAGATGAAGGAGTCTGACCTGCCAAACCATTACATAAGATCTAGGGAATAAAAATCCAACAAATATGTCTAATATCTAGGATTCTTATATCAGAAGCCATGGAAAGGGCATATGGTCTAATTCATCATTATAAGATTTTCATGTTCTTGCCAAATCTTGCATGTAAAAATTTTCCCATTCATGATTTCCCATTCAAAGCGTATTGAATAAGATTTCCATTGTGGTAAAACTCACGAATAACTCATGATTTGGATTAGATTATTAAAATTGGTATTAATATTTCTAATTTCCTCCAGCCAATATTCAATATCTTCGTGTTTTTCTTTGTAGGTTAGAGCTATAAAAAGTTTTACATTATAAGATTTTCATGTTCTTGCCAAATCTTGCATGTAAAATTTTCCCATTCATGATTTCAACCTCATTCAAAGCGTATTGCATAAGATTTCCTGTGTGGTAAAACCCACGAATAACTCATGATTTGGATTAGATTATTAAAATTAGTATTAATATTTCTAATTTTCTCCAGCCAATATTCAATATCTTCGTGTTTTTCTTTGTAGGTTAGAGCTATAAAAAGTTTTAATTAAAACATCATCTCCAGAGGCAAGCCATGACATACTCTTCGACCGAACTACATTAAATATGAGTTTGGCATGTTAAATAATTCTTTACTTGACCGTCCGTGATTTCTGCTTGCAAATTTATGAAAAATGCTAAAAATTGTAAATATTGAAATGATGGCATTTTCATTCATACTAGTACAACTTTTCCTTCTATTTTCATCTGTGAACATATCTTTGGCTTCCAACTGTGTGAGATAAAGTAAGGCTTTGGATTTGTCAGTAGTAATGCTAAGAAATGACTCAAAACACAAGGACGCGTGGAAATAGACTAGTCTTGCACCTTACCTGATCTAATAACACACCAAACAATCTTATCTCTGGTCAAACTTAATATTAAAGTCGAGACTTTTATTTCTCTCAGGGGAGAAGAATGATTCTACAATTTCCTTGGGTTGATTTATTTTTTTTTTGATTTTCAATCCAAATCCCATTGTACAATCGTTTCAATTCGGACGTAAGCTCTAAATGCACCTGCAGTGCACAATTGGCTAATGTGCTGTTGAAACATTTGATAGTAAAATTCAGCTCAGGATTCTGACAATAATATAAAGTTCCAACTACCAACTTTTTAGGCCATACGTACTTGCTTGAAATTTCAAACATGGTACACTTTAATAGGAAATTCGAACATCAAACGATATTTTATGGGCTCGTCACTTGAATTGAGTTTTTGAATGAAATTATGCGTAAGTGTCTGCGACTAAACTGAGTTGAGTAAATTAGGATAGCAGGACGACACGATGGGGTCTTTGTGGTTCTTGTTCTCGAGTCCATTATCATCACGTTAAAGAATACGTGTGTGTATGTATACACAGTGCATAAGGAAATAGGCACCCAGGAAAGTGAAAGTTAAATGAAATGAACAAATACAAATGAACTGCTTGCTTTCTCTTTGCTATTGCTACAAAGTCAAAGTAAAAGTAGCAGAGAACTTCATCTGCTTCTTCTTGTGAAACACTCATCCAACCTTGAAGTATAAAAGTGACTGAGGAAACCTAACTCCAAATTAACAAGCTGTCATTTTAGCTTTTCTTTTAGCAAAAATCTCTAAAGGCAAAGCCATAGCGCCTTGCTTGCCAACCTTGAAAGTGAAAGTGGAAGAGTCGATTAACTATACAAATAAAATTAGCAAATGCAAAGACATAAGGCAGCCAACCAACAACTTCTTCATTTGCTTAAAAAATTACGAAAATCCTCTCAAGTCGTGAAAAAAATGAGCATCCGATTTTTTGTACACAAAAGTGTGAAAAAACGAATCACTCAACTTATAATAATAAGAATCAGACGGGTTTCTACATTTATGTTGGCCACAAATCTATATACGTCTTAGAATTTACTCAGATCATCATCACAGCTAAAAGCTTCAACCATCCAGACTGGCCTGACTGAGTCTGAAGAATTATGTGTGTCAATCCGCTTGGCGGCCTTGACAGCAAAGCTGATCCATCTTCCCTTTCTTGACAGAGGGACTAATGGGAATTCACCAAAAAGTTTTCTGCATGAGTTGATTTGCCTGCTTGATTAATTTTAGCAAGTGGAACATGTTGATTAATTACGTATGTCTAGTATTAGAAGTCGTCCCAATGTGGGAATTTTAGTTTGGCTGACATGATGTTGACGATTCCCTTGGGATTAGGCAAGGACAGGCGACTAGAGCACGAATCAAGTTTTTGACACAAACAAAATAATCGCTGATATCGCCAAAAATAGACAGCTTTGGCTATTCCAGAATCCATGGGTTTAGTACAACTGAATAAAAATAAAAATGGATTTGTCTGCAAATGGACCGAAAGTCCAGAATTATGTGCATTCAAACTCAGATTTCTATTTATGCACTGGCACTGGCACTATGTAAAGTAGCTCAGCTCAGTCAAAATGGGATCATCATGAATATTAAATGAAATTTAGAAGGCAGTCTGCCAGGTCAGGCCAGGCGTAGGAGGCTGGGGCACGAGAACAAGGCAAGATGGGACCATTCAATTTACCTTTCATGAATAATGCAGAATCAACTCCATTCAAATGACATCTTGGCTAACAGGCTGCCAGGTCAGGCCAGGCGTAGGAGGCTGGGGCACGAGAACAAGGCAAGATGGGACCATTCAATTTACCTTTCATGAATAATGCAGAATCAACTCCATTCAAATGACATCTTGGCTATGGCGGATAAGAAAAGGATTTATTTTCTAGTTTTTTTAAAGATTTCCTGCCACTTAGCCCATGTCTACCAAAGATCGATGTGTTACTTTACATAGTTTTTTTCAGCACTCAATTTTCACTTCCATCCGCACTTGGTACTAGTATGAGCGTTGTCACTTTGTCCATTTACGAATTAATCCGTGTTTAGTATTTTGAATTGAAAGTAATCATCAATACTTTAGCAACTTTTGTGTTAATTGTTCATTTCAAATCAGAATGAATATAATCTCTAACCGACTACCTCTGGTCATGGACTTACTATTCCTCCTTTCACTTTGGATACAAGTCTGCTGCCAAAGAATCCGGAATAAGTTGATAAAATGATTGATTAGGCAAGAAAAAGAGGGAAAGACTCATAAACATGGCATGTTAGAAAACACGTATCATACGCATATACTTCGTCCTCATACAACAGGTAGAGCTTGGTCAAAGAACATACTACTACTCGAAGATATTGCTATTGCTAGTGGAATTGTTTTTTAAATTTACCTTATTTTGGAATTATTATTCTATTTACTTTGCGCCTTGTGAATTTACCTTGTCCCATCTTGAGACTTGTTTGCGGGCAGCTCTGACACTAAACAACTTAGCTAAAGATGGAATTCGCGAGTTTTCGAGATTTATAATAAACCGAAGTGAAAGTCAGACGGAGAAAGCACAGAATCTTGAACGAATGAAGCTTGATGTGGACGTTCGTTTTTAATACTATGCAAATCGTACAGAAAAGTGAGTTATATGTTGAATCTTCATGAAATTGCGAGACTACGTCATAATGGGAATTACTTGAAATTGGTAAAATAATTACTTTGCCTCAATTTCAGCAGAAGTTCATCATTCTATCGGAATATCCTATATGTCTGAAATGTCCACAATAATTCATACAGTAGTTGCCTGCCAACTAAATATAGTCATATGTACAGCTTCCAAACTAAAAGTTTAAAGCACTCTGAAAAACTGAGCATTGGAATATATGGGATATTGCATCATCATATTAGAGTGACATGACAGTTGCAAAAGCAACATACGATATCAAACCAACATTTAAATCCACTCAAAAAGTTAAAATCGCTCTAACCCATGAACCGAAAAGATTTCACTCGAAGTCAAGGGAAGGAATGAGCCTTGGCCTGGTAAAAAGATTTTCTTTTTTTTTACAAAAGAAATATGATTCAGGGGTAAAGCACAAGAAGAACGTGAGGTGAATTCTGCAAACTTTACAACGCAGGGAATATTTTTCCATGCTCTTCTACGCTTTGAATGTTTATTCAATCGGGTCAGAGAAAATTGTAGTTTTCTGCCTATATCGGTATAGCGATAATCTAAATAATAGTGTACAATTAAAATTTCCTAAGAAAATATATATTCATGCGTATACATAATACAGTGCACAGCTACCTTCAGATATGCTGAGAAAATTTTGACTTTGCTTAGTAATTTTAGAGGCTTGACAGTTACAAATTCGTGATGCCGATGCTCCACATGTCACATTAGAGTAACATTTAAATCCACTCAAAAAGTTAAGTCAGCTCAACTTCACCCCTAAAAAATATTCTCGGGTAAGGAAAGAAGAAACCTTGGAAAAAAAAGATTTTCATATAAAAGAAATATGATTTTTCTGCAAGGAAAATCACATTAGAGTAACATTTAAATCCACTCAAAAAGTTAAGTCAGCTCAACTTCACCCCTAAAAAATATTCTCGGGTAAGGAAAGAAGAAACCTTGGGAAAAAAAAAAGATTTTCATATAAAAGAAATATGATTTTTCTGCAAGGAAAAGTCGAGAGATCATATGAGATATGAACGTGAGATGAATCCTACAAACTAAACTTGAAGAATTCTTCCGTGAGAGAATTTTCCAGAACAGATCTTTTGTGTGTTTATTTTGATCTAGTCTCGTCTTGAAAAATTGTAGTTTTTCCATCCAAATAGAATTTTGGAGATAGATAGGTGAAATTGGATCAGTTCTATTAAGCACCCAAGGCAAAGAACCGTTGATCATTTTTAATTTTGGATATGAATCCATGTAATTTTAGAAGTTCATAGTATATGTTCGAATACACCATAAGGATCAGCCCTAGGATTTGGTTGAAAAATCCTAGAATATTATATTACTTGCTTCTACTACTCGAATATTTTCTAAGTGCTTGATTTTTCTGCGTTGACTGCGATGCGTTGGCGTTCGTCTATGGTTTCTTCCTTTTCAGGAAAGTTAATGAAGTTGAACCTTTTGCTGCTCTCAAGATCAAAGAGCATTTGGTTTAGAAGGAAAGGAAGCGACAGACTGTAATTCTTAAAGGAAATTTGAAACCTCAAGCTCAAGTCGTCTAGAACTAGAATCCATTTCCTTCCTTCCGAGTTTCTAAGATACGATAACCAGGATTGCTAATCCGAATCCAAAGGAAGGAAAGGAATAACAAAGTGATTTTACAATTGGAGCAGAAAGCACGCACCATAGTACAAGAAGCGTTTTAAGAAGACATGGCATGAAAAGAGTGGTGGTGGAACCCGCTTACCCGCCGAAGTGCCTTGCCTTGGCCTAGCCATGCCGTTGGCGGCTTTTTAGATTTTGATGGATTAAGTGTTGTTTCCATAAATGCGTACGTTTCGGGCCTGGCAGCGTAGATGGAAACGGAAAGAAGAAACGGGCATTACATTTCAAAACATATAGAGAATAAACGGGTTTTGGTTAGAATGCTTAGAAATTCAAATAAGATTCTCATGTAAGCTCAACCTAAATCTTTAGCTTAATTAAGTGCATTTAATTTCCAAGGCTGCTTGCTTTGTTTTAATTAATTATGGCTTAAAATGGATAGTCTAATTTTGAAATTTTGCTGAAGAGTTTTAACTTGTGTGTCAATGAGACTTTGTAAAGAATCACATATTATAAAATATGAACTATAGGTGGATGAATCGCTAAGGTTGTGTTAGGATGAGCGAAGACAGCTATGCTGGATGTACCAAATATTTTCAAGCTTTATTTACGTGCTTTACCAAATTAAGTGAAAATGTTAGATCAAGGATATACCTTTAACCTAGGAGTTAGACTTCATAGAATTTTCATTTTTATATCGATTTATTCTGTACATAAACGAGCAAAATAATTCAATGTGAATTAGCCGATTGGTTTACAATAATTGTGAGCGAACGTAATCCAATTTCCTTTTGTACAAATAAATAAAAGTTTATTCATATCCCATTTTGGCCATATTTACCACACTTATTTTGCTTTCTTTGACTCTCACCTGATTTCATTTTTTGCCTTGCCTGACTTGGCTTTGATTTATGATGTGAATAAAAAAATGTAAGGAATTCGTGAAAGCATATATATTCGTTCAAACCAACAATGATTTACATTATTTTCAATCTTGTCCTCACTGTTCCATTTGATCTGATTTCTTTTCTTACTTTACCTTTTCTGCATACTTTTGTATTTATAAAACCTTTTATGAAATTGTCAGTCAATTTCTTGAGGCTAGTCTGTGCTACAAAAAGCACCAGCTTAGCTTGAACAAAATGCTAATCAAATGATTTCCTTTTGAGTTTTGATGAAAAACTAAGGAAATAAAATTAAGCAACAAGGCATTCATAGAATAATTTTCGGGAATTGGAATGTAATAATTATAATTGTACAAGGAAAAGTACTAAAAGGCCTTACTTTTAAATTGTAGTCTTCAAAAGTATAGACTCATTTATTCAGTTACTTATTGGGTGCACTATGACTATTCTGAACGAAAAATTTCTCCTCGCTGTGATTTTTTTTCTTTTTAATAAAGAAAGTTAATACGTTAATGTCAGCATGAATATTTTATTGTTTTCTTTTAAGTAAATGCTCTTGTAAAAACCTAAAGTTAATTGTTAATTCGCACTCAAAGGGATTCCCTGTTTGTTTTCTTAAAATTTGTCTTTTTATTATTCGAAGCCTTGAACGTTCCAACCTGGGATTTCTCTCGTTATTAATGCAAAACTACTAAAACGTTTGTTAATGCGCGTATGAATATTTTACATGTGCGTCCCATTGCAATTAGTTAATCTTTTGTGCTTCGTTCAACATGGGATTACACAGTCATTACAACCAAGAATATCCCCCGATACTGCACAAAAAACATTTCGACAAGAATCACGTACATTTATAAAGCCCAATCGGGGACCTATTCAAAAGAAAACTTCATGCAAACTTAAACCAAATGTTGAGTATGCCAAAATTTTAAAAATTTTCCAACTAGAAATTCAAACTTGCAAGTTGAAGTCATTTCGCTAGAAGTCAGAGCTGAGAGCTGAGCGAGCAATATCCATTCCATGCATTATTAAATGACAGTTTCAGACTTCCATTACGTAACATACCTCTGGATAGAATGGGATTTCCGGCCTTCCGACCTGTCAAATTTGACAGATGTTTGTTCCAGACAGTAATAACAGAATAGTGAGCACACAGGGCACGGGAAGCATGGCAAAGCTAAATTATTAAAATTAAATAAAAGTCTACACGTTTTGCAAATCCATTTGCCATTAAAAGACAGGAGTAGCAAAGTAAGCAATAGTAATTTTAGTACGTACGAGTATCTCCTGTGTTCCCAAGAATAAGAGGAATTTCTTGTCATTTGCATACAATAATGAGAATTGAATTCTCTTGGGGGTTTGTGTGTCATGGATGGAAAATATGTGTATCTTCCCTATCCAAACCCAAACCGATTCAAGGCATTCAAATCGAAATTTCATGGCAAATGTGGATTTGAGAGAAAATTCTTGTATTGAATCTGAATGACATGACATGAAGTTAAACAAAAATCATTTGATTTCTCAGGTTTAACTTTTCACGAAATATATTTAACCATCAATACGGAACTAGTAAATTTTAATGGTCTAATTTGATATTCAATTACTTTTCAGGAGTCGTGCAATCAAAAAATGATCAGAACGATAAATGTCATAAAATAATTATTATTTATTTTTGAACTCACAATTAATTACAATCACCACGAACATTGAACGATAAATTATTTTTAACTTGTTAGATTCTTAATTTACTCTCAAGTTTAATTAAGTAATTGTCATGATTTCATCATTTTTGAGTATTTAATTGTTTTCCCTAGCACTAGCACAGCACCTTGTTTTTCCACATCATTTTGTCCAAGTAGTTTCAAGTACCAATGTAATTTTCTTTTGTAGTTAGAACTTCCCGTATACTAAAGATTTTAAACTCAGCATCATTCGACGGTTTATTCTAGTGAAATTAGCATTAGTGGATTTTAAAAGGACATCAACAATAATAATCATTATATATTACCACAAGTCACACTAGAAATTAAGTCCTTAATAATATGTGTTAAGCTAAATTCCAACCAGCTACATTTAATTTTGCATTCCTAGACTCCCTATATTAAATCAGATTAAATTCTGTAGTGTTGTCCTAAAAAAGTCTCAAATACAAATATATGAACCAATACGTCTAGTCTATAAATGCCTAATGGTCAATTGTAAAGAGCAATTCTTCTCTTTTGATTTTACCCTTTCAAGTAAGCAAATAATATGGCCAATAAATAAAATTGAAACATGCAAATGCAACTGGAAAAGCAAATCGACAAGTTTCATCAATGGTCCTAGCTAGAAAAGCATCTTCCTCGTATACAGGTGAGGAATAGTGATGATCTGACATTGCTGCTACACTATGACCTCTACGTCTTGGAATCATCCCAATAGATTCAATTGGATTTTCTATCCCACCACCTACGCTGCCGCCGCTGGTCAAATTATGATGAAGTGCTGATGAGACTGAGCTGGTGAGGTACTTGACTTCAGAGTCCAAGTGATTCACTTCGCCAGAGTCAGACATCTAAGAAAAAAAATTGGATCATTTAGTAGAAATTGCAATTTCAAAAGAAAAAACTTTTTGAGGAGAAGTAAATAATTCAATTGTGTATTGAATTGGAAAAGTTTTATTCTCACGAGTGTAAATGCATTGCACTTTCACTTACTCGAACCAATGGGATTTTGACTGCAGGTGACCCTGTCTCTGTTCCTTCGTTATTTCCCATGTTCATTCCTCCTTGCTCCTTGTGTTGATTCTGGTTATGGCAACTACTACCTTGTCT
Organism: Thalassaphorura encarpata; assembly: GCA_009869925.1. Lineage (NCBI taxonomy): Eukaryota > Metazoa > Arthropoda > Collembola > Poduromorpha > Onychiuridae > Thalassaphorura > Thalassaphorura encarpata. The sequence goes on from WJEZ01000837.1 coordinate 17,791, forward strand.
TCCTTTTTGTTGGGCAATGCTCTGATGATAATCCTTTCGCCAAAGGTAATTCACAACAGTAAATTCCAACAAAGCCAAAAATACAAATCCTACAATTCGTTTAAAATAAGTTATTTTTTACAATGTAATCTCTTGAGGGAAATACAGATAGATTTGGTAATTTGACTATCTACCTGTACAAGTCCCCATCCAAACATCAATTGCTTTTACGTAGCTCGCCTGTGGAAGATTTTCTTGAATATCTGTAAACAAACCGAAATCACCAAAAATCATTTTGTATAAAAAACACAGGAAGGCTAAGCCTAGCGTACTTACTTGTTGATTTGGATGAGACAGTGAGAAGTGTTGTAACTCCAAGAGTGACTCTTCCAGGCACGCTGTTTACATCCATCCAAAAACTTACCCAAGATATTACCACCATAAGAATTGTGGGCAAATAACTCTGGACAAGATGAAATCCAAGGGACCGAGACAAATGGAACGAAGCCACGAGGCAACTGTAGTTCCCTGTAAAAATTTAATTCTTTATCTGGAGCAAAAACGACCTGATTTAACGCTTCATAATTTTTGTGAATTATTTTAAAATGCAACAGGCACTGGAATTATATCTAAAAGAACACTGATAAAATTAAGTGTTTTAAAACTTTCAAAGATTTTTGGCACGTCTTTAAAAAAATTTGTGCTATGTTAGGATTGCAGTTGCTAAAATTTCTAGTCAGAATTGGCACAATAGGCTATAGAGACCTGTAGCGGGACTCGTATTACAAAGCTTTATTTTGTAGCGCTACGAGACAAATGGAACGAAGCCACGAGGCAACTGTAGTTCCCTGTAAAAATCCAATTCTTTATCTGGAGCAACAAAGACCTGATTTAGCGCTTCATAATTTGTGAATTATTTTAAAATGCAATAGGCACTGGAATTATATCTAAATCAACACTGATGAAATTAAGTGTTTTAAAACTTTCAAAGATTTTTGGCACGTATTTAAAAAAATTTGTGCTAGGTTAGGATTGCAGTTGCTAAAATTTCTAGTCAGAATTGGCACAATAGGCTATAGAGACCTGTAGCGGGACTCGTATTACAAAGCTTTATTTTGTAGCGCTTTGAAATTGAAGGCCGAACGAAAGAGTTTACTTTACTTTACACACTTTCAAGAAGATATTTCGTTCCAAAGTTTTAATTGACTGCTCAAATGTTTGGATTGAGGTTTCTGAAGTGGTGTGAAATGAACAAAAGTAAAAGTAGTGAAAGTAGTAGTGAACTGAGACTGTGACTGCAAGAGGGACTCATTTAATTTGAAATTGAATGCAACAGCACAGCAACTTCAGCACATAATGCTTTGGCTTGGTAAGAATGTCTGTGTCTGTGTGTCTGACGTCTAGGACTAGGATGGTTTGTTTTACATTACAATGCAATGCAATCTACCGAATATAATTACGGCAAAGCTCAGTTCGTCTAGCCAAACGTAAACTATTCAAGTTTCAAATGGAGTGGTAAAGACATATCTGTACCTATTTGCCCAACAGATTCACGGCAATGAGCCGCCTTGATACTTTCCATTTCAAATTGTGACATCCCATGGTTAGCCGTTGTGATTGGTTTGTCATTTGCCCATTCCAAAATCAATTCGTCCACTGTTTTTGAAACTACAGACAAAAGGATCAAACGTATGATAATTTTTTTCATTAGTTGCCGTTCCATCGCAAAATTTAAAGAGCTATATATAATACAAGAAAACACAATTTGCTTACATGTCCTCATACAAAACTGTTGTATTGTTAATATTTGATGTACTTATATAAAATAAACTTACAACTTGCAACTTCCATTGTGCAAGTCTGTCGATCCAATGGGAATTTTGACAAATCCATCATACAGGAAAATGTTGCCCTTAGCCTGTGAAATAAAACACAAGGAAATGTATATGTAGTTATATAAATTTAATGGCTATATGTAGAACTCAAGATTTCCTATTATTTTGATGAATTGGTAGACAAATCCACTTGAACTTGCACGTTGCACCATCAACAGACCATAAAATGCACAAGTAAATGTTCCAGATTTTAGTTCTAGCCTTGCATGCTTATTCGTATCGTTCAGACTAAGCCAGACCAGTATAAAATAATTAATCTTGTCGTCCGTTCTCTTTTATTACTCAAGTCAAGGATGACGCTGAGGGGATTGACTCATGTTTTGCGTTGTCTTAGCTTGTCACTCCTGCTGAGCAAAATTTTTGGCATCCGTTCTCGAAGATTTTATTGCTGTGCTTGTGCTTTCACATAATTTTTTTTCTTTGTATCAGCATCAGGCAAAAAAAAAACGCTTGTGGTGCCCCGTGTCTTCAAATGTTGACAGAGATTACTACGAAACATTAACTTTTTATGAAGCGAAAGTCTCCAACTATTAACTACTAAAAAAATTTATTTCCAAATGTTACATTCACAACACTACACTACACAGGTTTGTTGCAAAACTTTTTTGGCCGACAATTAACCCGTAAATTTCCCAATAATACCCACAACTGTCAAGATGCAGCGTGTAAAAACTAATTCAATTGGCTTGCCCATATGTTTCTACGTAGTATTTTGCTTGCTAACTTTTTTAATAGGTAAACACGCTATGTCTGCCGTACGCAAACGGAAGTTCATCGTAGCTGCGAAACTACATTAGTTTTGGATCGTAGTCTCTTCATAGATAAGCTGAATACCTGGGTACAATCTTTTTTTAAATTCGACAAAAAGGTAAAATCCGAGTCGGATTTCCGGTATGTAATCTGTTAACATTCCAAAAATTTTCTGTTTTAGTTTTGGACCCAAAGAGAGAAAGTCCGTATTATCCAGAACAAACTAAATTCTAAAGAAATCGAATAATTTTGCTACATAAAATGAATTAGGTTTTCCGGGGTAATTTATATTCTCAATGTTCAAGACAAAGTACAATGCCGTATTTAATGCGTATCGCCTGCATAGCCACAAGTCGTGTTTATCTTTGCCATTATTTCCAGCCTGCTGCTGTACTCAAAGTTTGTAATTGCCAATTACCACCCTGTAGAGCCCATTCTGCAAATATGTGGTCAATTTTTTCATTCTTCGTTTAAGGCGAAACAATTCCAATATTTTTTGGGTCATTCTCATTCGTAACTTTTTCCATTCTTGTGTTTCTTGTTCAGCATTTCACAATCTAAAACTATCTTATTCATAATTCTTAGATATTAGTAATAAAAAACCGGCATCTGAGATCGCGTACGCATCGTCTTTTGGCTTTTGCCTTACCGTAGCATATACAAAATTTCCCCTCCAGGATGAATACGGACAAGGAAGTTGGGCACAGTTACAAATTGAAAATCTGCTTCCTTTGCATTTGGAAAGTAAACTTCCGGTTTCCAAATAGCTTTGACAAGGTTTGGGTCATTTAAATCCAGTGGTTGAAGAAGATCCTTGTGCTTCAACCTCTCGTCACTCCATCGTTGCCTCAAATATAAATCCACTTTGTAATCCTGCAATACAAGTCCAAATCCAATACAATTTAATTTTAGTGAGCAAAGTATAAAAAATTTTGTAAAATAAATATTACAAGTAAATCCAATAAAAAAAATTCGAATTTTCATGTTACAGTGTAGTTTTGAGGAAACCTATGGAATTTGCCTTAGCCTTAATTCTACCAAGATTTACTGGACACGGTTTTTAGAATCTACGGATTTTGTGTGGGATTTCATGTATGTATATGTGTTTTGCCCGTGCCCATGTCCCTGAGAATCACGTATTACGATGTGTGGGCAAAACCTGTCAAGTTTCGCTAGTAAAGTACATCGTGGTATTTACAAAGGAATTATCCATCCCAATGAATCAATTGTTGTCGTCCGGTCGTCCATGCTCAGAATCCTACGCTCGTAGTGTCTGAAATGATGGATTCTGAAAGCATTCGCCCGGAGAAAGTATCTTCGCTCCATTTACAAAACAGGCGTATGTTATCCAGGGTGACTCGACCGATTCTCCAATAAATTTTGCATGTACTACCAAATTAGACTACAGAATTTATGGAACACCCTGTACTAATATTGACATGTTATATTGTATTGTATTGTATTTTAGACCCGTGTCACAGTCTAGTTTACTAGACGTGCAGTCTAAAGCCTTTCTCAACTTTTTAAGCATTCCCTTCACTCTGTCACCTCGTCTAACCAATTGTTACGGAATACAATGGAATGTTTCCTCTTCCATGACTTTCCCTCAGCCTAGCATAGTATGTATGTACTCGTACTTTAAAATTTCCTGTATAGGTCACACTTGGCAATGCAATATTGTGATGCGAAAACCGGAACGAACTAGCTCAGCCTTGTCGACTATTTTTGGTCAGCCAGAGCCAGAGCCAGAGAGCCATAACCTTAATTTGAACATTTAGAAGAAGACAGCACAGCACTAGCCTAGCCTAAATTGTAGACATTAAACATTAAGTAAGAAAAGAGGATTGGATTATTTACCATTGTGAGTGGATTAGGAGAGCCAAAGCTTCGAACAAAGAGTTCACACCAGACTTGAGTAGGGGTTGTGTTATCTGCAAGAGAAAGAAAAGAAGAAAAAAA
>WJEZ01000838.1:0-22373 GCA_009869925.1 Thalassaphorura encarpata
TTTGCTTCACTTGGTCTTTAAACCCTTCGGCTTCAAGCATCCTACTGCTCGCAATGCAATAGCTTGTGTAAACAATTTATTCCCCAAAGTTTCCTCTACGATTAAACCAACAATAACTTTTGAGGATGGTGGAGATAATAAGTTCACTTTTTATTAACCACCGAGATCGACCAAGTAAACAAAGGCACCGCTGTTATTACTCTGCTGAATCCTGAAACGGCAAGAACGAAACTTATCTGGGAGTCATCCAACTTTTGATATCTAGATACGCAGGGGATGGGGAATACTACCATGGGCTGTGTAACTAGTATAATTATTCCACGACTCAAGAAATTATTAGTAGAAAAACCCAAAATTTTGAAAGCTTGTCCTCTAAAAGTTTTAAGGGGAAACTGTCTGAGAACTTGAGCGATTCTGTCCGAACGTAGCTTTACTATTTGGCTTGATGTGTTGAAATGAACACAATAACCTCGAATTATTAGCTAAGCTTCATCTCTTGTTGACAAATTCCGCTAATCACACATTTCTGGGAAGTTTCCTTTAATCTACTATGTCTAAATGAAATTCCGCTTATTACTGCATTTATTGCGAAACAAGAGAAACCAATCAATATTAGATAAATAGAAATGCAATAGGCTATATTATTATGTTTACGTTTACGTACGTTTCCACGAATCCATAGAAGCAAAAGCAAGCGGAGGAGGAAGAAAGAATAAATCATACTGGAAGGAAGTAGGAAATGCTGGGAGGGACGGGATGAGATACTTTCTTCTTGTTTGCCATGAGATGATGTTTGGTTTGCTCTGGTGTTTAGGTTCATTTGCCTTAGGAAGTGTGAATGGACCGAAGTTTCTTGATGAAGTTACCTACGGACGAACATGCCATACCATGATAAACCAAGCCACAGCCATGTGTTTGGTTTAGACTAGACTAGAAACAACTTTCTCAATTCCGTCTCTGAAATTCGAGTTAAAATGAGGTAGCGAATCAAATCTCAGAAGACAGAAAGTTTTTTTCACAACATTCAATTTCCGTTCAGATTCGAGGTTCCGCGTGTTTTTCTCTTTCTGTTGCTTATTACGTTGTAAAAAAGTTCAAAGTCAGACAGACACAGGTACTTGACACATGACACGTTACGCTAAGGAGGTTTCAAATTGGAAAAATGCTGTAATAGAGTTTTAGTTTTCATTTTGGCTCTAATTTCTTCAACTTTCACTGTGGATGGAAGACAGATTTTCTTGCGAAAAGGTTTTTATTTCCTAGACTTCAAGTATTAAGTCGTCTGGGACACTGATGATTGCTTTTTCACTAAGGAGCAAGAATCTCAGATCCCAGACAGTAAAGAAATAAAAAAAAGCCAGGCCCCAATAAAACTGGAAAGAAAATTAAACTGCTACTATGCTGCATTGCATTGCATTTGGTATTATCAAGAATCTCGAGAGCATCGTAAAACCGGACCTTCCAATTCCGCATCCGCAATGTAATGTACGTAGATATAAATACGTAGAAATGGATAGCGTTGCTTAGCAGTAATTCCTTCAAAAGCTCTTCAAATTCCACTCTATACTACGATCACCATCCAATTGCAATTTCATTCGGTTTATCTTTGGTCGATTTCTATTCCTAGTATTTCGTCAGATACATACGAAAAAGGAAGGAGAAATGTAAGTTGTACGTAGATTGGCAAGCTCAATACATGCAAGGCCAACTGTTCGTTGTTTATTTGATATTGTGATTAAACTAGAGTGCAATGCTTACGTAAATCACGTCTAGTAGCTCTATTTCGGATCACAATCGTACTATATGGAAACTTTAGGCTTATTTACATATGTGATGGTCATTGAAGGTCGCCGGAAATTCCCTTGTATTTTAGACGGTCTAAATTAAATGAACAAATAGGGACATTTATCATCTGCAATTTTAAGGCTTGACAAGCTTCCAAAATCAAGGATATAGAAAAAAAGTCCAGTGCCAATCAGTTTACGACCTGCGACAATGTTGTTGACAAGAAGAAGGCAATCCGTCCTAACCTCCAACTCAAATAATGATTTTGTGGTCAGGAAACGAATCGGATAGGATCATGCTACAAAGTTAACAAAGCAATCATTTATTGACCTGACAGGTCATATATCCCATTCCATATATCATCCATATATCTCCGTCTTTTGTAGAAATCGACCTGGGGGCTACAATAGGACTTTAGTGGTGTCGTATCGAGTATTGCCATCGCAGTCGGTCGTGGTGAAAGGGTGAAATGAACCTTAGGTTAGACCCAAATTACGTCGTAATTTTCACCTCGACCATTACCATTACTGTTAGAGGTATGATTTGACTAGGTGAACGTGATCGTGAGCGAAGGAAGCAAGTAAACTAAATCCATTTTTTCTTCCAGATTCCTCCTTTGTTATCCTGTCACTACGCATTTGAATTCAATTCAATGTAGAAGCCATGTCATGTCGTTTCTTTCAATTCTGGTAGATATGGGATATAACATAAATATTATCTTTCCCTTGGAAAGTGCAAAGGAAAGGAAAGACTTTTATGAGTTCCAAAGTTTCACGAGAAAATCACGCTTTCACGCCCCCATCCCTTTCTTAGTAATAAGAAAATGAAGGAAAAGTGCGAAATGGGACTACTACCGCAAATGGACTCATAATCTAATGACTGTAACAGAATTTGTCACAAAATATACTCAACCACAGCATAAGCAGAGCATAGCATAGGAGTTATAAAGAAAATCGAACCCCGCATCGTATCATTTTACCTTGAATATTATTTGGCATAATTACGAAGAGCAAAAACAATTATTCTTGTTTTGTTTTATTTTTCTGGATCAAGGCAGCGGGAGCCAGAAAGAACGAAAACTTTCTCGAGTCAAGTCAGTCCATACTTTTTCGCCACAACAAAGAAATAACGAAAGACGTTTTTTATATATTTTTTTTTGTTTCTCTCTTCATCGAATTGAAACGAGAGAAAAGTGCTGAGTTAAGAATTCTTCAAAGACCTGTCAATGCCAAATTGAGCGAATGCAATGCAATGCGGAGCGTGAGATTTCTTTTCGTTTCCGTTCCAAGAATTTCCCTCAGTAAAGAAAATTCAATTACGAAACCGCACAGCGTTCAAGTCCAGTTTTTTTTAAGTTCTTCGTTCCAGTTTTGTTAGAAGTCCACAACTAATTTACTAGGAGCAGGTTGACGAGGACTGACGCCAGCTTCACCCAATTTCTTTGTATGTCCAACCGTCTGTCAAATATCCACTGTTGGAGACGACAAGATCCTTCTGTGCAAATTGATAATTGCTTTTCTTCTCACGATTCGTTGAACTCGGTAGACAGGGCGCCAGAGTGGTCAAGGATTTACCAGGAATTCTTTCCAAATTTTTGAAATCCTTGTGTGCGACTCCAGTTAGTTTGGCTCCTGTTGTTGTCACTGCTAATTGCACTTACTTTGCGAGATTAATGGAAACTCGGTCCTGTCCGCCTTTACCTTGTCTCGTCTTGGCTTAGCTCAACCAATTCTTAGTTTGTTTGCTCTTGACATACGTGAGATTGGTCATAGTCATAGGGGCGGTCTTAGTGGTCGCAGAGATAAAAGGAAAGTCAAACCAAGAACCAGAGTCAAGCTTTACTCTAATTAGAGCACGGGTAAAAGTAAAAGTAAATTGGACGAACAGTAAGCAAACGAGAGGAAACAAGGATAGCACAGTTGTTTAAGTTAGAAACTAATTATCAGAAAGAAGCAGATAATCTACACTGCTGAAAGAAGACATGGTTGCAAAAACCAGATACACAGAATAAATGCCTTAATAAAGTTTTAATTCCTTCTATGTAAGTCGCAAAATTTTTCTATAGTTTTCAAATATCACATGCTAAATCCAATCTAACAAGGCTTTCAATTCAGCTTCAGGGGAAACGTTTATTTTGCATACCAGAAATAGAACTTGATTACAATTTTATGTAATGCTTTAAAGTAAACAAAACCCTTATTGCGACTACTGCTGTAATGCAATATGAAATACATGTTCAAATTTATTAATTTCCTTGTATCACCTCAAGGCAAGCAAACAGCATGCAAATGTCTAATTTTAGCAAGGCTATTTCATGTAACCATAAATGCTAAGCCCAAAATTATTAAACTTCGTTTGCGTTCTATTGGGAAGAAGGACGTTCTAATTTAAGGCAAATTGATCAAATCAAATCTATTACCTTGCTTCGTCCTTTAAATTCTGGAGATGTTTTTTCTAAGCCTGAAACTTCTCTCCAGGCGTTTAAATATTGAGAGCCAAGCGAAACAGATTTATTTGTACAGAAGTTTTTGTAGTTGTAAGCTCGAGAGCTGAGTTGGAATATCCTACAGAAAGTCTTGTACGTCTCCTATTCTTCAATTTGCTAAAAACCTTCAAAGCTTTTAGCAGGACGTACTGTTATTTTAAATTAATATTTCCGTTCTATTATTTTTTTTTGTACAGAATGTGGAATTGAACAAAAAACCAAACAGGAAATTGGACTTAAGTAAACGACATTTACCTCATGGCCGAAAACGAAATTAATGTTTTTCTTTCCGACCGACTGAACTGAATAAATTGAGGGAAGAGAAGAAACGTATAAAATAACAACAAAATGAAGATTCAAGACTTGACATACTCGGAGAAAGTTCTTCTTTCCTCCGTCGCATTTGGAACGATTGGGATCACAGCCCTCGTCATCCTTTGCATCATTTGGAAGAAATGTTGGATTCATAAATTCATCTGGAATGATGGTGAGTGTTTCACTTGGAGGATTTTATAAATTAATATTCTTCCCAGGCAGGCATGACACTGTCACTGCCTTGCCTGCCTCAGGTCTGCATTTAAATGAGAAGGAGAATCTAATGCAGTAAAAACATCTGGAGTATCCAGTCTTGAGTTTTGACGTGACGAATGCTAAGTGTACGACGACTGACTTGATAATCAGTCAAGGCACTGTAAAGTACCGTCTATGGGCTAATGCTTAGGATTTTCACTTTCTGCTTTGTCTTGAGGATAGACAAATATTAGTTTTCACCAAAATACGCAAAATGTCACAGAAATTTCTTGACACTGAAATATTTTAGTAAGCAATGCATGACCGGCCAGACTTTAATTAAAATCCAGCGCCTGACGCCCATATTTTTCCATTTTTCAGAGAAAAAGAAGCCGTCGAAGGGAATGAATGATATCATATGCATTCGCTATCCACCAGATATTTATCCATCATCCGTCGGTGTCTACCGTGAAAGTAAGTAAAATTAAAATAATGATAAAAAAATTGATTTTGGCTGATGAGGAACACCTGATCACGAATGACGTCATCCTACCTCATCAAGATCACATTAGAATCTGTCACTCAGCCATTTCTAATTTATCACTTTTCTTTTAGACATTTTACAAAAGAGCCCAGAAGATGAATTGGCTCGTTTATTTGGTGGGGGAAATTGTCCTGGGAAAAGAGATTCGACCTACAGTTCCATGTCTGAGACGAGTAGTCCATCTGTCTACGAATTGGCCAATACTCCTCACACATCCTCATCAACTCCACTTACTCTTACTCCAGAATCTCCAGACTCAACTTCCCATTTAATTTCACCAGGATCAGGATCACCAAATTATTCCAAGGCAGGTCAAGGAAATCACAATCACAACAACAACAACAATGGGCCCCTGTATCCGATTAGAGAACCGCAACCTTTACAACCACCGGCTAAAGGAGAAGAACAACGATTTAATGAACATCAACTTCACATGATTCATGGCAACAATCGTCAACCCTTCTTTACATTTGCACTAAAATACGAGGATGAAAATGGGCTCATTCATGTGGATTTTATCGTAAGTATCATCAGATTTGTATTGCTAGTTTTGAATCCAAGATTTAAGTATAAGAAAAAAAATAGCTGGAAGGAAATTGTCCTTATTTATATCCAATCTCAAAGTCCATCTCACAGCGGTCAATCAGGTCGTTGTGTCGTGTTATTCAAGAATTACCAATTTCAATTTCTGAGCATCAAAGGAAGTCTTAGGATTTGATGTTCATTTCCTTCCCTTTGAGAGCTCTGATTACAAAATTCTATAGTTCAAGTCGAAACGACATAAATATAAGTAATATACTGAGTAGGCTGGATGACTCTGTGATTTTCTTATTTGGTCCCGCTTAAACACTTAACGATTTCTTCTATTTAGTATCAAATATTACCTAATGTTTCTACAAGTCCATAGTCCATATATAGATAAAATTCCCGAAATCAGCGATACAAAAATGCAATTTCTTTTCATGTGACATAAATTGAGACCTTAGTAAATATACTACACAACACCCATATCAATCCTGGATGGCAAAGGCTGGTTGGCTGTACTAGATTCTTTGACTTTATCGAAGTCAAGAAAAAAGACTATGATTCTGATTCCGATTCCCTGAATCAGTAATCTGACACAACAACTCCCTTTGCGAATTGCAGTGAAGAGGTAATTCAAAGAAAGTTGTTCTCAAAGGAAATCAAGAGAATGGATTGATACCTTTTTTCTTGTCCTTTCTTTTTACTTTCACCTCAAACTCTAGCTTACTACCATAATGCACTTACCTAAAAAACAATATACGATGAATAGCAATCTGATTTTCTTAGATTTTGTCTACGCCGTAACCGTTGATGCAAAAATGGCAAAGTAGACACGAAATTTTTTAACCTTTCATTTCGAAATGACGCACTTGTCTACACCTACATAAAATTCAAAATTACCTGGAGAAACTAAAGCCAAACCAAATACCAAATCATTTGGTTGGCGAATTCAAAACTGGATTCAGGAGCGCCATTAAAAATTAACCATGGACAAGACAAGGCTTATGGGAGCTTTTCCTGGTAGGAAACACGAAACCTTTCCCTTGCCAAAAAATGCTGCTGCTGCCTAGCCTGGTAGACGTAGACAGTTCACTTGAAAGATCCCCCAGGGGCCTGAAATCCTCTTTCCTTACATTTCCTTATGATCTTCCTTCAGTCAACTAATCCTTACATAATATCCACTAGTACGTAAGACTAATGTATAATATTTGTTGCAGCAGCTATTCCCTAAATTATTCAAAACCTAGTTTCCGTATATGCATATCTTCAGCTGCTTTGGAATGGAATTAATATTTTATCATGGGAATTCAACGAGTCCACGTTCGTACATTTCTTTGGGTATGTTTTGGTTCGTTACGGTAGCTCGAAAATATTGTATAATTTGCATTTGCACGTCATTTGAGCCGGAAACTGAAGTAGAGCAGAGCGAGGGAAGAAAAGTAGGGCCAGTGCCAGATCCAGTGCCCAGGACAATGGGCCAAGGAATAATAACATTGTTAATCGATTCTTTCTTTCTGGAGATAGAAATACGCAGCGTCAACCATGGAGAAATTGACCTATAAAATAAATTAGAGCTTAACTGCAATACTTTACTGTTTACTTGGGTTACGCCTTAATCGTGCTCATTTTCTTGCGGAATGCAGGACGTGAAGTGACGTTTTTTAGATTCAGAAAAAAGATTGAAGGATTAGCTGATGTAAAAGATTACATGCAAAATCATAAAAACTGTGGATAAAAGGGAAAACACGGCTAACAAGGAAAGTTCTGAAGAAATTTTTTTAAATTGGTTTAGCCAGTCATGCATGAAAAAGTCGAAGAATATGGAATAACTAACTTTCACTCCCAAACTTTCTCTATGGAATTTTTCTTGACTTAGAACATTCAAAATTCCTACCTTATAACTATTTATAAAATGTTCTATTTTTAGCCATAGCAGAATTATTAGTAGAGCAGGGAGAGATTGAGAATATTATTAGTAGGAGGAGGATGAAGGAGGAAAACATGAACAAACCATAGATTTCCAATCCGTTAAACACGAACCGTGTTGGCTGCCTATTGCTTTCCCCAGGGAAAATTCCTTTGTTTACTTACCAAATTTCTTGTTGGCTGAGAATTCATTGAGACAGCTCAATAATGGATAAGCCAAAGCAAAAGCTAAGGATTTTCATCTCTGCTGTAGTCAAAGCAAAGGAGTTAAGATCTAATTTTAATCAGATTTTGGATCGTTGCATATTGCTTTCTCCGGGGAAAGTTCCTTTGTTTACTTTCTAAATTTCTTGTTGGCTGATAATTCATTGAGACAGCTCAATAATGGATAAGCCAAAGCTATAGCTAAGGATTTCCATCTCTGCTGTAGTCAAAGCAAAGGAGTTAAGATCTAATTTTAATCAGATTTTGGATCGTTGCCTAATGCTAAAACCATGAACTCGAATTATGTCAGGCTTCCTAGAAGTTCTTGGAATAAACCATTTGCTTTCCAAAATATTCAGCTCCATTTAACAATAATTTAATTGGTTATCATGGAAAATGCCCGGATGGACTTTAGCCCGATTGTATTTCCCAGTACTAAGTGTTTTCATGCATCAAAACAAAAAATTAATTAACTAATTAACCCTACGTGTACTAGATTCTAATTCTGTCGTGCGTTTTAGCAACAATCAAGAGAAAAATGCAATCAACCTGATTTATATGCTTTGCTTTTGGACTTTATCAGTCAATAGGTTATTTTTTGTGTTACATTTAGTCATGCGAGTCAAAAAGTTGAGTTCCCGAGCCAAATGACTAATTAGATTAATTAGCATATAGCGATACGAGCAATACAGCTCTCATGACGCCCTCGCTCCATGCCAATTAATTAGCATGAGAGGAATATAATGATCCATATGCCTCAGCCTTTGGCATTTTCATTTTGGAGGATCATGGCCATGGAGTGCGATTGCGAGGGAGACATCGGTGGGGTGGAATTGAATTTTCTTCCATCCATGGAAACGAAATATCATGTCGACTTTTCGAGGACAAAAGCCTGAGCTCTTGGTCCCAGTACGGTTGTTATAATATTATTATTAGATGCACCTGCAGCTATATTTATAACTTACCTTGCTAATGATATACGCCACACGCCTCGTATTGGAATTTCGAGGTCAGCCCCGAAAAATTTTCATGTCATAGCATTTTATACATAATTAAGAGTTTCTGCGTATTATACTCATCGCCTAATTTTGGCAGTTGTAGCAGGTTGGTGCAAGGACTACTATTTTAAAAATTGGAAAACTTTTATAAAATGTCGAAAAAATTCTTGATTAAGGATGGAAAGTTACTGGGTGCAGGAAATGCAATTACTTAAGAAAGTTAAGCTTAAGCTGTAAGCCGGTTCCTGCTTTACCTGTATGAAGAAACTTAAATTGAGTAATTCTGATTCCTTGAACTGAATATGTTTTATTCATGGTTAACTTGCATTAGGGCAACTAAGATTTTCAAGGTACACTAGTTCAAGATCCAAAGGATTGGCTGACATAAGTAGACATTAAGTACTATTTCAAGGTATAAACAAGAAGCTTAACTTCTGACCTTTCCTCAAGTGCAAACAGTTTCAATTTTATCGTTCGGTTCCAAAATATGCTGCGCTACAAATAAAAAATTGAATTTCACAGTAGTTAATTCATTTTGCGAAGAGGTAAAATTCTGCTTCAGAAAACTCGTAGGCTAAAATACAGCTTTCACTATAGAATTGCTAGTGAAAGCAAACTTTTCCCATGCCTGGCTGGATCGAAGCATATTCTTTTTCCATGAATGCCAAAGTTATCTTTGGCCTGAATAAAAGTTCAAACATTTCTCTAATAAATTTAATATTATGAGAGCTACTTTGGCACTCCATACTCGTTGAAATGTCAATGCTGTGCTGACAAGCTCATCATAATCCATGTACCTGGCATAACCATGTTCAAAATAAACTCTAGTCATCTCAAGCTTGAACTTTCAAACTTTCGCATCGACGTAAGCAGAAGCCAATGCCCAACACCAAATTCCTTTCTCCAAAATCCATTGCTGCTTGACTCGAGGGGATCCTTCCTTCTTTCGTTCTTCTCAATTCATCTCAAAGTTTTGTCATTAAATTGACTCGAATTTCTTTTGCACTTCAAGTGCCAGTGCCAGTCTGCAAATTTTGATACCGACAAGGGAAAGTGAAGCCATGAAACTGTCTCATAAATTTTACGGGAAGCTAATAATAAAGAAAATTGAATTTTGCAAGGCATTTCATAAGGTTATTGAAATATTGGTCTCACAGTATGAAAAGATGCAATCAAAAATTTAAAGCACCTCATAAAAACAAGGGGTTTCAGCTTTTAATTAAATGCGATGCTACCTTGTCAGAATGAAAGTGAAAGTCCAACTTAAACCTACCCAGAGTCAACAGTCGCGTCTTCCCAATTTAATTCGACACAAGGAGGCAAATGATTGGTATCAGTGTATCAGATTTTCACTTGACACTTGTACATTTCTCAAAGCTTAGCATCCAACTTTAACTTCCTGTCAATTTCCTCCAAGACATTTCCTTTTTGCGCCTTGTTTTGGACTAGTGTTCTAAGAAATCTGATTCTTTCTTCTAGAAACTTTAATTAAATTCTCAATTTTCTTTTGAAAGGCGTGCACTATGATTGTGCATTTCTCAAAGCTTAACATCCAACTTTAACTTCCTGTCAATTTCCTCCAAGACATTTCCTTTTTGCGCCTTGTTTTGGACTAGTGTTCTAAGAAATCTGATTCTTCTTCTAGAAACTTTAATTAAATTCTCAATTTTCTTTTGAAAGGCGTGCACTAAGGAATTACTTATAGAAATAGGCCGTGAAATGGTTTAAATTGTCCAACCTAGGTGGTCCTCTAACATGTAACTTTTTTTCTGAATTTCTAGGAAGCCCGTAACCTTCCATTCCGAGAATATTTGAATCAACCTTGCGACGTGTTTTTCACACTTGAAATTCAACCCAAGAAGCATTCAGCACTTTCAGCTGCAGCTGCAGGGATTGTTGGTCCCAAGAGAGCGGAAATGATTCGCTATCGCTTCGTCACCAAAACTATCCGGAAAGCAGCAGAAACATGCGACTTTAGTGAGAAATTTCTGGCTCAACTCTCCAAAGCCAACCTCAAAGTATGTGAGAGTAAATTAGAGTTAGAAATTTCGATCCGATCCATTAGGATTTGAATTAATTTAAGTCTCGTTCCATTCCATGCCGTATAAACGTATGCATTTTGGATTTCTATTATGCAAATTTACTATACTATACTAAATGGCTTTTCCCAGTTGAGGGATTTGAGTGATTAATTGACTAAACGTAATTCCGACCGAAGTCCACATCCGTTCTACAAAAGAGACCTACTTTATGTAGAGTTGAGTTTTAATCAAATAATAGAACATGCTACAGTTGAGGAAGTGAGGTCAAGTTTCGATTTTCTCTGAAGAAGGATGATTCACACAAAATCCTTGGGCATTAGTCATTCTTTCACTCAAATCTCAGTTGCTCCAATTCGGTGAATGTCAATATAATCAAATTTTCATGCCATGCCACAACAAGGACACCTAGGCAAAAATCAACAATAGGAAGGTCATTCATTTCCTGGAGCTATTCTAGCTAAAGCTTAGTAGATTCATTGAATGAAAATCCAAACTAAATAGAATCGTCCAAGTCCTGAATGGAAATCTGGAGTGGACTTTGCGTATGTTCTTTTGAATAATTCACTCATATACAGAATTTGCTTCTTTTTGTGTTCCCACAGGACTACAACATTAGATTCAGCGCTTTTGATCAAGACCGTCATGGAAATCCAACGGAATTGGGGTCAACTACTCTAACCTTCGATGATTTCCGTGATTTTACACACCACAAACTCATTCTGAGTTGCTCCCTCAAAGACCCTGTCCTTGTAAGTCCGACTAACTAATGTAATATCCCTGGTGACAATCGTACCGGGTATTTTGCGTACCTTCCATATCCATGTGCAATCTCGGATGATGGAATGACTCACTCATTGTGTGTGTAAACATTTCAAGTCCTTGTTTTGCAAAACTTGGGCAATTGGGTTTGAAGTGGGATTTGGATTGCTCGAGTTGTGTTTGCAAACCTCTCAAATCTCAATGGGGCGCGGGCGGTTGACCAAGGCTGTCCATAATATAGTAGTTGTACTTGAAAGGAATTGCGTGATTTCATGAAGGTCTTGTTTTACAATCAGCTTAACAAATCAGGGTCAATTCTGTAAATCCTACATGTTTTTTTAATCAAACTCTGAAAATGCGCACAAATTCTTAGAAATTGTAATTTAGAAAGTTTTTTGGAAGAAGAAAGATAACAAACAAGGATTTGGATTTGGAATAATGAAACAATAGAAGATTCTAGAAAATTTGTAGAGTTCTGGTATCCTCGAGTGTTTTGTTCGCCCTGTCTTTGTTAAAAGTTTTATTCCCTCAGCTCATGAGTTTGAAAATGACGTAAAACGAAATCAAATACAAATATGACCCAGATATTAATAACTTTCCCCAGGCAAGAAAGATTTTGCGCTTGATTGCCGGTGACCATGAGCCCAAACTGGAGGTTAGAACCAGAGCACACACAGAGTATCAGCATCTTGACAGTTTGGGCAAATAAATGGTTTCCCATTTCCCCCATTAAGGTAGACCAAGTACAGCAAAGCGATTTTAACGATTCTTCTAGGGTTAGAACCACAGCTACAGCCTCAGAGCTATAAATTAACTCAAATCTACCCCGAGAACATAATGACCAATTTGTGAACCAAATGTCCCCATTTCATATAGTTAACGACATAAGCCTCTTCTCAGTCAGATTTCACGTTATAGTTTAGAACAGAAGAGCTTAAAAAGAAAGTCCTAGTGCTAGTGCCAGTTAATTTGTATCGTAATAAAACTAAGGCCTAAGGTCTTCATAGCCGATTCCCTGTCATAATCTTTTTCCTTGATTTTTTTACTATTTAGAAAAGAGGACAAATTCTAGTGGGTCTTTGCTACCTTCCAACAGCGGAGAGGATGTCTGTCACCATAGTGAAAGCAACCAATTTAAACCCACACTTTAGTCTTGGATCCATCACAAAGCAAAGTAAGTCCTCCCACGAACGACGTGTGTATGTCCTGAGTACTACATTACCCGGGTGGGATTTTCTTCCTTTTTCCTGGAACTCATCAGCTAGGCTCTGCTGTTGTGTCTTGTATTCTTTTTCGAATGAAATTAAATCAGAAACATGAATCTTTTGAGCCTAAGGATAAACGAGTTTCTTTGGGTTTGACGTCCAAGTCGTTAGGTTTTACGTAAACGATTGTGTTGTGGGTATTTCCAAGGATTTTGAATCCATTATTGTCAATCGGAATCGGCTCAAGGGGATTATTTTCTGAAGTATTACTATTTCATGCATTATGCCTTACAATTTTATATTTACGAACGAGTAAATGTGGGCAGTAAAAACTCATTAATGCCTTTGAATTTTCACATAAATCCGTCTTAACTGCAACAATGAGTTGGTAGGGGCGGAATAAAGCAAATGCAAATGCAAAGCAATCAGTCAAACAGGGTAAAAGTAATTTCATAAAGGTATTTGATTTCGTCCACTAGAATAATCAGACGTCAATAAAATCAAAGTCATTTCGTTTTGCTATTAAATCATTCATTCCTCCCACGATTTAACGGAAACTGCAGGATTTTTATGGGCAACAATAATAACTTCCGTCGGCAAAAAACAAGATGTTGAGTTTCAGCGAAATGGCACAAGCCACGGAAATGTCTTAAGGCAATTTTTTCTATATGGTGAACATTTAGATTTTTTAGTATCATGACCAAGGCACGTTCGTCATGAGAATAGCAATGTCGTCATAACCCAACCCACGACGACATTGAATATGATCATGATAATAAACTCAAATGTAGCGTTCAATGGCGCCGCTGCTGTTGAATGAAGAAACTTACAAATTCTGACCTTCTATTTTATTTTCAGGTATATGCTACGTCCGCCTCTTACTCTTAAGAGCTGACACAGGAAAAGTCTTGAAGCGAAAGAAAACAACTTATCAAAAACTAAGTGGAGCAAATGGAGATGAACCGACTTTTAATGAAACCTTGGTTTTTGATATGCCACCAACGGAGCTTGTCCAAACAGTTCTTCTTGTCCTTGTTTGCATGACGGATAAAAATCCAGTTGCAGCCTCNGTTTGCATGACGGATAAAAATCCAGTTGCAGCCTCATCCCCAACTCATCATCATGGTCATCATCATTCTGCAAAACGACATTCAACCCCTGCACAACCCTTACCCGTCATTACTTCGCCAGGCCAAGGTCAAGGGCTCCAGCGGCATCGTCATAGTGCAGATGAAGTTTTATTTCATTACAGTGATAATCTCACTTGTACGTCAAAGGGGTTAAATCCAAGAATGTTTGGAGCTGGGGAGCAAGCCCAGTCCCTGGAAGTAGAATCTCAACCAGGGAGTAGGAGAGAATCAGTTGAACTCCCAGAGCATCGTCTTTCAAGGGTCAAGGATCATGTTGTAGGAAAAGTTGCATTTGGATTTTCAATCAAAAATCCAACTGGGAAACATCATTGGGAAGCCATGATCAAAGCCCCCAGGACAGTAGCTTCGGAATGGCACAACTTGAACTAGGTTTTCGGATGATGGGGTTATGGACAAAATTGTCATTAATAAAATAAAATTGTAGAATTTTCCTCAGAGAAAATACTATTAATTACAAAAGTGAAATTTGTAGACTGGCTATTGGTGGGTTTTCGAAAAATCAAATCAATGGAAACCTCGATTGTATATTTGTAATTTTAAGCGTAAAGGCAAATACAAAATTGTTGTACCTGTTGTAAACTTAGGAGGTTAGAGCCATATATAGGGGTTAATATATATAGGTTATTTAGGGGTTAAAGGTTAACCTAATTAAATTCCATGGAAGGTGCTACATGTTAAAACGAAGCAGAGTTATCTACTCCCTGTCTTATTAGAAAATAATAAGTCAACCGAATTTTAGATCAAACTAGAGATTGTCATTCTAAAATAGTCTGACCTTTTTTTACACAAATTTAACTCTCACTTGTAAATTTTAAACTTCAACGGTAGAAGCCAATATAAAAAGTTGTACAAGTACATTGCATTTCTATTCTAGAGATTTCCAAATAATTTAAGTATTCCTGATTTACTAGTATGTGGTTAAAAACTCCTTGGTACAAGGGGAACTTATTGTGATGTTGTCAAATTTAGAAACTAAAATTAAGAGAATGGAGTTACCGTTATTTGTTATATTAGCTCTGTATTAAGCAAAGCAAACGGTACAAATCGGAAGAAACCTCAACGAGAAAATAAAATGAAATAATTCAACTCTAAAGAGTTGAAAACAAAATAGTCTGTCAAATGTAATTTCTTAATAATGTAAATTTAAGTTATGCTATGTCGATTTATGGGGAATGGAGGGGCTATTGTTGGAACAGAACAACCTGGCTGTCAGTCAGGAAAGTTCCTGGTTTGGGTCTAGCTTTTCTTATTTTGATGTAATTTAAGAAATCGGACAAATATTCAGATTTGGAATTTTACGAATCAAACGATTTTGAAAAAGAAATAAAATTAACTATTGGTGTAAGAAAATCAATGATTGATTATAATAGCATTTCATTTATTTCGTTCAAACGTGACGACTGGTTTCTCCCAATTCTTTGAGTACAAATTTGATGTTTTGTAATGTTTGGCTCAGCTATGTACATTTGAGTTTTTATCATTTCTAAAATAAATCATTCAATTCAACGACTGTTGACCAACTCTACTCTAATCAGCCAAAAAACAAAGTCAAACAAATTGAGATGAGTTGGATGGAGAGCTAAGGTATTCAACTAACTGATAGAATTCATTTTTAGTGAAGTAGCAATAACAAATTGACGACTAGAATTTACAACGGATGGGTTAATAATTTGAGTACCGCGAAGTTCCGATGTAATTTGCAATGGATCGAGTCCTTAGAACCTTTTGCCCATAAGGTGTACAATGCGGCCAGGCTGAAACCAACTGCTCCTCCTATACCACACCTCCGCAGTCCGGCTAGAATTAAAGAAAAAAATTGAGTAATTCGCTATTCTTTATTAAAATCAATATGTAAACCCTATGCTTCAATGTACCACTCCCAGATCAGATAAATAAAACTTTAATGGTAAAGTACATTGTTTTGAAAGCTTAAGTGAGCGTAAAAACGGAGCTAATTCAATAAGAATTCTGAGATTATCCCCATAAAGTCTCTTTTCATTCGTTAATCCTAGTTTTTCTTATTTTAATGTGATTTGAGCATGAAGACCACAACCTTCATAATAAAAACAAGAAGAAAAAAGCAGGAAAATACTGATTACGAACCCGAATATACAACTGAATGTCTTATGTATAAGACATTCAGATTTCAACATTGTTTAAGCTTAACTCGTGTATTCACGTTTTAAATCAAATTATACACTTACAACTTGACTTGTACAGAAGACCAGTGGCGGTGGCTGCTGCTAGGGTATTGTATTCGTCATCAGTTTCCCTTGCCCAACTGAAAATTACACCGAGTCCCGAGTACATGAGAGCCATCACACCAAGAGCATTCCCAGTCGATGCACCGTTTTTACCGATGTAATTAAGGAGTCTAAACAAAAATAGTAATTATTGTTATACATATAACACTGCATTGTGCGATCAAAAATCCACACAACGATATAGATTGCATTACACAAATATGCGAATTGCGAATATGCACTTACTGAGTCTGACGAACTTTGCCCACTTGACCCTGAGTGTCTCTGAAACCTTTATACAACCCAGAAACTGCACCAACTCCAGCCCCAATTAAAACAGAGCCACCGATGGTCCCAAACGCATACTCAAATCTTCCTCTTGTCCTTCCTGACCCTTCTGGGAGGATAAATTCAGGTTCAGAGATGGCAAAAGGGTCAATGTTCAAATAAGGAGATAATTTCGCTGCCCCACTGTTACTGTAAACTGTAAAA
The DNA here is from genome assembly GCA_009869925.1 of Thalassaphorura encarpata. Taxonomy (NCBI): domain Eukaryota; kingdom Metazoa; phylum Arthropoda; class Collembola; order Poduromorpha; family Onychiuridae; genus Thalassaphorura; species Thalassaphorura encarpata. The sequence goes on from WJEZ01000838.1 coordinate 16,870, forward strand.
TACGAAACAAAAATTGCTATTAATCTAATAACGCAACTAGTCAATCAAAATTTGTTTAAATCACTTACGTGAAACATTCATAGACGGATCCTGTGAAGAATAGAGGCCGAGGAGATTTTTGATGGGGGTTGCTTCTTTTTCCATTTTATTGATACCGTCTTCGTAATTAGTTCTTTGATTAGAATCCGTTTTGAATTTGATTCAACCGGTCAGGGTTTAACGATGGGCAGGATAACAAAAAATTAAGCCTAAATTCGATCAGTCAGTCGATCGGCTAATCAATCAGTCAGTCTTCTTAATAATTTGCTATTCCTCGTCGTCGTCTTATTCTTTTTACCACAACAACCACTGCCGACAATAGCCAAGCCTACCAACCAAGACCAGAATTTGTTACAACTATCTTTTTTTAAAAAAACCGAATTAATTTAGTTGAGCCGACCACACGTGTGTGTTGTGTGGTTGAATTTCGTCAGGAAAGAAAGAATCGCGTGATGAGTGGAATGGGCAAGGACAAATTCAAATTCTTCCTCTTTCCTGGGATTTTCCACAACGGGCCTTCACTCAAGATGGCACAAACAGAATATCGAAAAATCTTTCGGATATGATGAATTTGGTTTTGCATATTTTGTGTTTTGTTTCTGCTAAAAAACATATTACGGTCGACCCGGAGCTAAAGTCTAGAATAGGTAGCTAACCTTTAGTTAAAAATTCATTAAATTATTGTATTGCATGTACATTATACCAAGATGTCTTGACAACCCTCTCTTCCCTACCTAGGTAATGGAATTTGTTTGTAATTAAGATTAATGCATCTTGCATTATACTATACTCTCGAGATAATTTTTATTTTAAAGTAATGAAAAGTTGACGTAATTTGTTTTTGTTCCTGTTCCAGTCTTCTTGCCATGAAAAGAAAATTACAAGCACAGTAACAAGAAAATTTTAGTGTGAAGATCATAAGGTAAGTTGAGTTAACTCAACTTACCTTATGAAGAACAGAAGGACCTCTTATATTGAAAAAGATTGAAACTGAAACTTATTAAAATTTTGAATAATCATCAGTTTCATGTTCAAGTTGACAAGAAAAAAATTTTCTTCTCCTAACTGGATTTTGCAATGTCAGAATTTTCCACTAATTGTGTAAACTAGGATCATGGAAGATTTTGAAGAACTTGAACTTGGTGAATTTGGTTTGGCATTTTCATTTGCCTTTAACTTTATGGACATGACATGATATTTGCGCAGTGTAATATGTTAAAAGAAAGTAAATTACTGTGATGATTGTCGTAAACATGACCCTGTTGAGTTTCTAGTGTCCTGGTTTTGGTGAACTCTGATTAACCTTTCATATCAAGTGAGCTTAGTCTGTCAAAAGGAAAATGGTGGTCGTTGATTAAAAATAAAATACAATGGCAAGTAAATAGTGATGATGCTCTGACTAAGCTTTGGTTTTTTATAAATTGAGCAACCGATGGACTGGATAATATTAAATTAGATGTGGAAATTACAAGTGAATGGTCGTTCATCAATAATTCCTACGCTGTGCTATGGAGTTGGGTGAGTCACTCATTTTACTCGAGTTATAAGAAAAATCCTACTCAGAAGTATCAAATTGAAAGATGAGACTGAGTAGTGGAGACAGAATTCTACTAATTTAATCAGAAGTGAGTCACAGATAGTTGCATTTCTTACCCCTACCCTTAAATTTTATTACAACACAAAAGACTGTGACTCTATCGTATCCAGCTCCAGCGCTTGTCCGGACGAATCTAAGTTTACAGATAATGGAATATATACAAGTTTATATTTATGTCTCAGCTCGTTCGAACAGATGGATGGTCAGATTAATTCCATTGATTTAAGTGGTCATGTATCCGACATTCTTCCATGTGTGATTTTTAACTTATTGCCCGTTGTAATAATAATCATTATATTTTGGTTCTTACAGAAGACTTTGTCTTTCAGGGGAAAGACAGTGAGGCTCCAGAAATAGAGCACTGTTGTGCTGTTACTTTCAGTTAACACTCCACTCGCAAAGAAAATCAAAACAATAGCAATAACCATTCCAGAAGTTCTATACGAGTCAGTCATAAATTACAAAGGCAATCGGCAATATTTCATGCAGATTATCAGATTGCTATACATTCTATGAAATACGATTACTAATACTATGTATTTAACGCGAGTTAGCGTATGGCTAGTATTTACTTGCATATTCATAAGAGATTCACTCAACAAGGATGCTTGACGCTTATACTTACAATTTTACACATTTACAATTATAATGCCATATGGAAGTACAGATTTTCCGCCCTGAGCTTATTCCTAATCAAAGTCAATAGCTTCTGCTTGTGTGCCCCAAATGTTTAGTGGGTAAATGATTGATAGGCAAATACTGCTTAAACAAACCACAAAGAGCCATAACCCTAATCCAGATAATACTGCATAAATAAGAATAATTTCAGCCACAAGATTTATTCAGTCATTATAAGGGAAACACCGAAATAGCCATCGTCATGTACCATTTTGTATTTTGCAAAAATGGTACGTGACAATTTTTGGGCAACTGTCTCTAGGTGTCTGGATAAAATTGCCATATGTAGATGCATGATTATGTGATTTAACTTTCCTATTCACCTCTGCATAAAAATTGAATGTACAAGGAAATGTGGAGCATCAGGTCAATACACCATCAATCTAATAGAAAGTTCACATTCACATCCGCACTTTTTTTTTATCATACTTCTTTATTTCCGTTTGACATTCATTATTGTGCAGAATATTTGATATCTCATCTTGCTCATTTGCTTGCATCTATTTTGCCTTTGTCAAGTTGAGTTACCAAGCGTGTAGATTTATTCAGTCTATTAGTTAGTCTTTACACTAACTAGTTCCATTTCTGACTGATTTAGCAATTGAATTGTATAAATACAATAAATAGGATACAATATTGCGAATTTCGTTATATATTTCCATATTCCAGTCTCTACACTGTCCCTTCTCTTGTGGCTTTAGGTTTAGGTAATTCTGACAATTGTGGAGGGGTCTTATATAATATATTTCTACCCTCTGTACAAAATTTAGTCTGCAGTAGCAATGGCAAAGAGCAAAACCCAACCACTTTGTGCCCTAGACCTAAACGAGTAAGGAAGGCAGGCAATAAATTTTTTTTCCATCTTCCCGTTTTTGTATGAGAGTGCGAATAGTCTCACGGTGCCAGTGGCAATGGCAATGTGCAAAGTGCGAATGCCAATGCATAGTATAGATTTGACGTGAGAATCGCAATACACTACACTACATGGTTAAGTGCGGTTTGACTTTGTAAAGGTATTCTGCATCTGCTCTGAGAAGTGAATAGTGAGTGAGTAAAGAAAAACCTTGACGTCTTGAAGTCAAGTCAAGAAAGAGCACCATAACACAGTGGCATCGTGGCATGGTCACCCACTAAATTTCAGCAAGAATAAATTATAATCTTGTGTGGTTACTTCCACATGTGGTTGGACTTGGACTGGACAACCAAACCACTGCAGTCTTCTTTTAGTTCAGCTGCTAATTCTTATTTATGGGTGCGGGTTAGTACGGCATAGTAAAGTAAAGTGAAAAGACAAGTCTCCCTTTGGAGAGGATTAAATCAGGCTAGTAAAAGTTTAGCTCGCCTGCAAAATAAATTCCAGTAGACCGTACGACTAGTGTACAAAATTTGTGAATCGTGAGCAATTTGCAAAGTAAGGCAAGTAAAAAGTGCAGTACTTCTTTCTTCGTCCTAAAATAAGACAAAAGAACGAAACCTGCTCAGCCTGGTTGTTTTTTCGACCAAACTTTGGATTATCGACAAAATCGATGAAAAGTAGTGCACATATGAAAATTATTGAATTTTCAAGCCATCCCATTTGTTTTTTGCCAACGATAGTGCTACGGATATTTGCTTACAGAGAAAGAGTGTGTCCTGAAAATTCTCATGTCTTCAAGTTTCTACTACCAGATAAAAAGAAACGAAGTTAAATAGGAGAATCGAGTCTCGTGTGCTGCTAAAAATATTCCTCTTCCATACGTTGTTTACGTTAACGTTGCGTCTACATCCCCTGCCTGCCACTACTCACTCCATTTGGATTTTTGGTCTAAAGAGTAAAAGGGTTGAGTAAGTAGACCCAAGACTCAGACTCAGAGGAGTCAAATAAAACTAAAAAGAAGAGTTCGATTTTATAAGCCCAGGACGAAACGGGAACTGAGAAGAAACTGCGCATTCGGCATGACATTTCTCCAGAGAAGAGATGAAATGAGAATCGGAGGGTCTAGCTGAAGCTCTAGGAGCACTAGCTAAGCTAGAGCTAGAATAATAGCTCAGTTCAGTCCAGTCCACTCTTCAGTTCTTCTTTACTCGTGGTGCTCGGAATCGAAATCGGACCCACCCTCTGGAAGGACATTGTACATTGTAAATAAAATAATTGTTAATAAACAGCACGAACCCCAAGCAAGACAATAAATAACTGAAGGAGACAGAAATAGGAAATAGCCAATATGAGATTTCTACTATTAGTATAAAACCACATGGTGCAGTGCATCGTACTAGATTCTAATATACAAAAGTAATAAATCTAGACTCTTAGATATGAACACAATCTCACAATGCTAGTAATTGTGGGTTGGTCAGTAACCATCGTCAGAACCCTTACAGTCGGACAGGAAATCCTGTCTGATCAAAATGGATAATAATAGCCGCAAGCAAGTTAAGAGATAAACACTAATTCGGATTTATAGTGTGGATTTTTGGACTTGAAATATCAATCTCAGTTTGTCGTAGGCAGCAAAATCCCACTTTGTGAATGTACTGGCAGTGGAAGTGCAGTGTGAGAAAAATATTGAAGACGAGTGTGCTAGTGTACTGTCCTAATGCCCTTGGAACTTTTTAAATTCATTGTGTAACAGTGCTACAAAATGTGGTATGACCTTTTCCGTGACATGCCATGCGATTTTTTTGTCAATCCATCCTAAAAATTAAAACTTGAGTGCATGTGCATCTGCAAGGCTGTATTGTGTATTGTGTTCTGAAAATAAATCCTTCCATGCAAATACACTTCTACAGATGAGGTTGTTATGTGCGCTGCCAGTGAACAATATAAATTATAAAATATGGTACTTCAGATCGGAGATTATTATATAAAACCGGATGGCACAATATAGGAAAATTATTTGCTGATATTTATCTAATCCTCATTCTCAAATCGTTAAGGCCTGATTACAAATAAGACGAAATGTTTGAAAATTGGCAGTCAAGAAGCAACCATTCCATCCATAATAGAAAAGAAATTGTTACAACTCAAACGAATCCTAACCCTTACATCTGAATCTAAAAATCGACAAATAAAGAGGACCGGAGCCAGAACCAATAAATGCTGCTATTGTCAGAAATTCTGAATTATTGATGAAGCCCAAGTCCAAAACTCTTACGAGTCCCAAGCTGGTCTTGACCAAGAGGCCAAGACTCATGATGCACGCGATGACAA
>WJEZ01000839.1:0-22368 GCA_009869925.1 Thalassaphorura encarpata
GTTCACCTCAAAGCCACACACAAAAAATTCTCCTCTTAAGGGTGGCAAAAGTTGTAACAATGCAGCGTTGACATCATGCGTAGGATAAGAATGGTTTTACATTACTTTATTAAATTTCAACTTAATTATTATTAAAAATTGTAACCGGAGATATTAAATATTTAAGATCAGATATAAACTCATGCATGCGTTTAACAATTATTCACTAACTCGGATTCATAGCAAATCAAATTCCTGGCTTTAACGATCAAGCTCCATCTCCCACGTGCCCACTGAAAATGCCTAATGAAGGCGAGACACTCCCTACTGAGTTAAGCTATTCCATAATTTAGTCTAATTTTTCAGCACAGTCATACGGCGAGTTTGACTCCTTAAGCTGGACACAGTAGGATTAACGAAGCGTCGCATTGTATCAAGTTAAAAAAATATTTGACTGGTTCTTCATTTTTTGTTCCTGCTCGTTAAACGAAGAGACAATTGGTTGTGACCTGCTCCCAAGTGGGTAATATAAAACACTTTTGATGACCCATGTCACTCGACAGTTCTCCTGGTTGACATTTTATGACTTTGACTCATCCCCATAAACCCAACTTTTAAATTTGAGTGCAGGGTGAATTCAATTAGAGGATTTAATTGGACGGAGGACTTCGAAATTACTGACTGGTTGGCTGGCTAAACACGCGATTCTTTATAACCACAAATTAATTAGTCAGTAAAGGCATTCACACTTGGGAGACACAAATTAAATGGAATTCTTTGGTATAATTTAGTGAGCCTTTACGTCTCTCCGCCGATGTCAAATGGAATTGACATTAATTTTAAAATTTGAAAGATTTGTATAGACCTGGACATATTTCTAAAGCAATAAAACTTGTAATTTGCAGTGGTGGTTCTGAACATTCCAAAGGAAGACCTATACTGTCTCTTGTTATTTATTGATTCCTGTTAACAAAGCCAGACATGTCAGAGTAGTTTTTACATGGCTAGGGTGATACATATGAACCGGATAAATGGCAAAAGAGCAAGGAAGAAATACATATCATTAGATTATACACAAAGAGTGGAATGAGTAGCCTTACTTATAATTTATTGGGGGTAAATGTACTCAATTACACAAGGAAGTCTTCTTAAATATTTCTACTTAAAATGTAAAGTGGTTTTGGCAGTGGAGAGGACAGCAGCAGCAACTTGACTTGATTCGGATGATGATATGATTTGGTGATATATTCGCCTTTTAATCTGTATCTCGTTCTCTGATCTAAGTAGAAGTCGAGCTGCCTGGCATAGGCCAAGCGAAGTAGTAGTAGCAATTAGTTTTTTATTCCGCATTCCGTACAATACAATATGGGCAAACAAGAAGAAATTTTCCTTGTCCTGATCTAATCGAGTTATATTTATTGAACCATGTCTTTAAAAGGATTATTTTGCTTGTAACTATTTCTTTATGAGCGAGCGTAGTTGATCCATGCATTTTTAATAATTACCAGGTGGAATTCATTTCTTACACTAATCGCAGATAGCAAGCCGTTGGTTAAAAAGTTGGCGTTGGCACTGCTCCAACGTTAGCATTAAAATCATTCTTTTGTCGTTGCAGTTCTATTTTTTAACTAATTGGACGCTCTCTTGAAACTAAAAGGTTTGGATTTCATCAAATGTCACAGCATTTTGATGGTGACAAAATTCATCGTTTCCTAAAGGCGGAGAGCTAACGTCTGCCAAGCACTAATTTCTAATGGAAATTAACCATCCCTTCTGTATTTTGTGTCTATGCAGTTTTGTTTTCCCGCAAGAATGCGGATTTTGAATTTTTCCTAAAGACTCCCATTAGCATAATATTGTTGGAAGCTCGTCTTCCAGTTTTTTGCATCAAAATGTAAAATACGCACACATGACTAATCTGTGGGTATAATACCATCAAGCTACTTATTAAATCTTCACCTTTCTACTTCTCTTTTACCACGTGTAAAATTTGCATCAAAATGTAAAATACGCACACATGACTAATCTGTGGGTATAATACCATCAAGCTACTTATTAAATCTTCACCTTTCTACTTCTCTTTTACCACGTGTATAATTACAATTTGTTTTAATTCCACCTGGCTTAAGACAATTAATTGCTCAAAATATTTGCATTCAAACTATTGCAACAGTTAAATTCGCGTTTGTGTTTAATTCCTGGCTATAGAGGGAAATGTTGCAAAAAATAATCATAGCGGTATAAAAATTCAATTTAATTCTTAGCTCTAGCTTATAATAAAAAAGCGGAGCTAAAATCTCAAGTTTCCACTTGAGTAAATGTTTGCAACTCTTTCTCACACATGGTCTGGGAAATGCGTTCAAAATTGCAGAACGCATTTGCATTAGTTTAATTCCAAGGAAGGCGAAGAGTCGTGAGTAGCCATTCCATGGAGTACGTTCGTCCGAGTAGAGGTAGTAGACATGACACTTGCATGGGTTGAATGGATGAAACATGAAACATAAGTGTCTCTCCGCGTCATCTTCGTCAACTTCATCTTCTCCGGATCAAAGTCAGAGTTTCTTCGTGCCTCTTCATGTCAAAACTTTTTCTTTTTTAAAAACACCCACATTACAAAAAAGTTGACTAGATATGGCAATGAAATAATGATTTTGGGAAGCTACATGCTGGGATTCTGCAAAGGAGGAGAATTCAGAGCAAATGAATGTGCTACGTACGTTAGTGTACATACAGGTGTTAAACAAGTTTATGTTCCTTTCAGTAGAATTCTTAGAGAACGATGATGATGAAATGGCTTGAAATAATAAAAAGAAATTACTGCCACCACTACTTGCCGGAGACTGCACTCATCCTAACGACCATCATATAAATGCCTATATTTTCCGTGTCGGAAGAGTGACAGCCACTTTGTAATATTAACGCCAGAATGAACCTCCCAAGAATTCAATGAGGAAGTATGGAAAAAATAAAGCAAAGGCATTCCCACACAGAAGCACACAGTGACATTAAAGTGATCAGATTAAAATATGTTCATATGTCTTAATGCGTTTGTTCATTTCTTTCAACTGCTTTTCAAAGAGATGACTAGTCCAATTGTTATAATATTTAATTTTTTCGTGCAAAACAGACAAGCGGACAAAACGGAGGGTATGATTAGCCTGCTTGCATGTAAAGAGTCAAGTAGAACTCAAATCGTCTTTGACTTTGACCGAAAGACCACCAATTGTTTACAAAAACCAATTAAAATGTATACCTCTGTACGAGTTGTTGCACTTGTGCCTCACGATATTGAAATTTGAAATATGAGGGAATAATGTTTTAACTTTGCACGCATTTTCCTGATAAAACCTGCTTATAAAACATCCGAGGTTGTCAACCCTTCTTCCTAATATTGCGCGTTGATTATGGGAACAAAACTATGAAATATAGAGCCAAACGAAGCTCACAAGCCTACCTGCTCTAGTCTATCGCCAATGTCAAATTATTAACGTGAAATATGGGGAAATGAAGGCAAAGTCACGACATTGATTTGTGCTGGGAGGAGATTGGGATGATTGGTTAATACGTGGCTGTCAAGTAGAAATCGTGCCAGGGAAAAGAAGGCAAAACCTGAGAAACCATCTTAATTATACCTACCCAGTATTTGCAATTAATTTCATGCGAAGAGAAAAAAACTCTCTCAGAAATTTACAAAAATCATTAAAGGCAGACTCCCTTTGTTTGTTTTGTTATTTTGCAATCAGAAATCATTCCTTTCCATTATGAAAAAAGCCATAGCCATGCATAGCCAAGATCTAATTATAAGAGTTAAGTGGATTAGACGGAAATCTGGTTCACAATAAGACTTCGTTACAGGGACAATGAGTGGTTAAGAGAATAGAAGGGAAAGTAATAAAAGGAGATGACTTCTTTTGAATTCTTCTGCATGTTCGTTGACTGTGATTGCCCTCCAATCCTTTCCTTTGCCTAACTAATGAGAATCAGTTTTTTTGTTCATTTGCTAACACAAGAATTTTTTTACAACTTTTCTAACGTCCTAAGTTGGGTTTCGGCTTAATTACTGATCAAGGCTATTTTAGTGGTTGGACCAAACTGACGCGTTTGAGCATCTGTCTACTACATTATTTGTTCAAACAGGCATCCAGTTCTTCTTGCATAAGGAACGAAGTGCTGATTCACTCACAGAGCACTTGCTTTGGTTTGCCTTCGCTTCCTTCACCGACGAGAAGACGACTGTTCAGAGTTCACCTGTTTTATTTTTTATTTATATTCTTTTTAAATTTCTCATGTCTTTTTTATTCGGTTGCATTGGACTACACCAACTTACTTAAGCTTATCAGAAATTGCGCCACCCTTCCCTTACTTTTTAAAAATTAAAATATGGATTGTCTTGCAAGGAACGCGGTGACTCGTCAACTTATTCCAGATTGATTTTCAATTCAAACTAATGCAATGCATGACATGTTCACTCTCACCACTGCTACTACTCAACTACCATGTACACAATTTATTTAATTAAAGTCAACCCAAGTGTGCACTTTGTCCGACTCAGATTCAAAACTCGAGTGGAAGTCCAAGTTGAAGAATAAAGAGAAAAGCCGCCGGTTAAACATTGACATTTGCTGCAGACCTTGAACTTGAATGACTGCTCTTTTTTGGATCAGTTAAATAATTATGCCCATCTTATTAATGTAGATTATTACAATTCAGAGTTGCAATTGTACCGAAATGATGAAAAAATAGCAGGAAGAACTTGGAGCTACACGAGAATTTAATAAATCTACGGCGTCTGAACCAACCGATTTCATTTTTTAGGCAGGCAAACCCCCATGGCTTTTCCATGAAGTTTAGCGACGCCTTGTTTTGAATGAGAAATTTGTTGAGGTGAACAAAATACATAATTCCTTGTCAAAATTAACCCAATTATGAATGAAGCTCTATCGTCCAGTGTCTATTTACCAAATTGAGCTTGTGGATAATTACATTTTTTGTTCAGTTTTGTTTTTGATTGTTTTAAATTCACCGTCAGATTCGGACAAGGTTGAAGGAGTTTTTGTTGATTAATGTTTCAGTCTAGTAGACGCCGCGAAATACTATGTATTAGTCCGCATCTCTTGTCGGAATTTGCTCTGCCATGTATAATAAAAATATATCGGGATTCTATGAATATTTTTTTCTTCAAATATACTGATAGTATTAGGAAACTGAAAGTAAACAGGTGGCACAGCCTTTTACTTCAATCAACCATTTTAGTCTAAAATATTATTTAAAAATGTGCACAGATCCACGCCCATCTAATTAATATGCGTGCAAAACAAAGTTTCCCAGTCACCTATTGTTCTCTATTGATAGTTTGCATTATGATAATATAGTTCGTGAGGAATGGGTTGTAGCTCATTATGTGTCTGAATACTAGGAAATTTGATGAATTATTATAATTGTGTTAGTTAAATAACTCGATTTTCAAGATAGTTGCTGCCCTTTCTGTCTCTTCTCTGTTGCAAGGACATAAATTAATTGATGACACTGAACCATCCCTTCAGAAATTGGCTAACCCAGCAGAAATTATAAGTGTTATAATTATTTCGTTCATTAACACTAATTACATTCACGTTTAATTTAGCAATGTAAATACTCGTAATTTTTATATTAAACTCTTTAATTGAGAACTTGTTTCAATCCCTTCTTAAGAAAAGCATGATAAAAATGCCATTGCGCAAACTGGCATAACAAAATATCTTAGCCTTCACTGCTATAAGATAAAGTTAAGCTTAATGGCAGCTAAAATTTGAATGGACGAGGAAGAAGCTAGAAATTGTCTTTTAAATCATTCTGAATGATTGTTTTGAAACAGTGAACCTGCTCAATACTCAACTAGTATATAATCTCTGAGGCTTCTTCGGATTCTTCCCTGTCAACCATTAATTTTCTTTATTTACCAGTTACAAACCCGTAGCATCTGTGGAGGGGTATGCCCAGGCAAGGCACGCACCCTAATGGCTAATAAATGACAATCTTAATTCTCGACGTAGTGTTGTGTTGGCCGTCGACATTATGTATTGTATTTTATATCTTTATCACAAAAATTATCCTGTAATTGTAATTGTCTCTTGCACGGAAAGCACGTGCATTACAAGCCTAACACACGTCAGTAAACTACTTTAACTTCGCCTGTGTTTTAGTCTGCACTATTGTATTCTATATTTTATTCTACTACCTCTGCCCAGTTACTAAAACTCCGAGTTTAGTCGTCTTTGAACAATGCTATGGATTAATTCTGCATATATCACAAAAATTATCCTGTAATTGTAATTGTCTCTTGCACGGAAAGCACGTGCATTACAAGCCTAACACACGTCAGTAAACTACTTTAACTTCGCCTGTCTTTTAGTCTGCACTATTGTATTCTATATTTTATTCTACTACCTATGCCCAGTAGCCCAGTTACTAAAATTCCGAGTTTAGTCGTCTTTGAACAATGCTATGGATTATTTCTGCATATATTGAACAATTCTTCTGGTACACATTTATAGTTGGTGCCTGGTCCTGGTCAGTTAAGTCATGGTCTACTATGTGAGTAAAACCCGGTTCTACGAACTTGCGTCGGAGACACCTGTCACGCGCCTACTTATTCAATGCGACAACAATCGTGCGTCGAGTCTCCATATTTTGCCGAAGAAATCATTTACTTTTCTAAATACTATTTACAAGTAAATTTCTTTCTTCAGCTACCTGTCAAACNTTATTCAATGCGACAACAATCGTGCGTCGAGTCTCCATATTTTGCCGAAGAAATCATTTACTTTTCTAAATACTATTTACAAGTAAATTTCTTTCTTCAGCTACCTGTCAAACCGAGGTACGCTCCGCTGCATTTTACGACGGTTTAGCAAAATTTGACATGGGCTGGCGCCAGATCTTCGATTGCCGACGAATTCAATTTATATTGAACGAAGAAAACAATGGAGAATTGCATTAGCTGATGCTGTGCTGTTTGCCGTTCGTACGATTTGCATCTGATTAGAAAAGAACCCAAATATCCAGTCATTGTTGTATTGTTCACTTTTATTGAGCAAAGTCCGACGAAACAAGAATCAACGACAACGGCAGTGCAGTGCACAACTGAGAAATAACAAAAAAGGCTTTCTCAATTCATTAAAGTGAGGTTCTTGGTTGAATTCTAGATGAAATGAAGGTTTTAAGTAAAACTTGATTTTATTTGAGAAGCAAAATTATTCTCTAGTCGCGTCAGTGAACGGAGGGGGTAGTCAAATGTTCTATTGTGTTTGATATTTTTGTAAGGCATAGCAAATAGCAAGCTACTCCAGGTTGTGTGTTTTGGCCTCACAACAGCCTTACCTCCTTTGGTGAGAAGAACAGAAGTTGATCTAATGAAATAAATCAGGTGCGGCCGTGTTAATGAAAAGAAAATCCACGTCGATGAGATGAGCGATAGAGGAGTTCAAATGTAATGGACCGAGATGTTAGGGCAAAGTAAAGAAAGTTCTGCCCTTTTGAAAGAATTTGTTTATTCTTCGAGGGCTTGTTCAATGTCCCACAATCTGATCAGTCCATCTCATCTATTTTACTGGCCAGGCCAGGCTTGGCCGGCCTACCTTTAAAGTCCCTTGATTTATTGCACAAAGCAAAGCATGACAGAGCAAAGCAAAGCATGTCTAAACCAAAAAATTTCTGTTCACTCCTTGTAGTGCTATTCAGAAAAATAATATTTATTTTCTTCGTTACTTGATTGCTAACAGCCTGCACACAATAATAATTGAAAATCCAGGTTACTACAATGCTGCGACGCGACTTGGGGAGGATGATGCCAAAAGCTAATTCGTGACAAGGGCTACCTTCTTTCCATGCAATTGAAATGATTTATTTATTCAAGAATTCTTTTACTTCTACACTTGGTTCTCACATAACCTTTGCAAATTCCAGCCATCAATCTCTGGCACTCTTAATCTAGAAATTAAAATTCTTCCCACAAAATTAGCCATAATTATATTCACCTCGGCAATCTCCACGCAAGATCAATTATTTAATTGAAATATAAATTTACACTTTGTGGCACAAGCATTAAATAATACACGGTGCAACAATTTGTTTTGCATAAAATTAAAAATGACACCAGAAGAGAAGTAATGATTGGCGTTCCTCCAATCCAATGCAAAGAAGTCCATGAGTTTGTGATTAATTCAACATGATCCCTTTCTTCTCAGCATGGGGCATGTTATTCATGAGCGAAGAGATCTTACAATGACAACTTCCGTAATTTTATTGGATTTCAATTCTTTGAAATGACATTATAGTTTTAAGGTACATCCATTAAAATGCTTTGCCCTACTGCATTGCGAAAATGAAAAATTCTCACTAAAACTCAATTGTATCCTCACAACATCCTGTCAGTTTGATTTTATTTTGTGAGGGATGTGTTTGTTATAGATGTGCTGACCTGGGATGACCTTTAACCAAGCCCATAAAGGAAAACATGAATTACCCTCTTCATCACGAACTCTCTCTCTCATCATCTCACACATACACCTTCAAATCGTGAGGATTTGATTGAATCCCTTAGAAGATCATCTGATTTATAGCCACCTCCGGTAGTCCATCCTCCGATAAACCAAACCTCCTTTTCAGTCACTTGCTAATCGAATTAGTCATCCCTACATCTCAGAATCTCGATCTCTTGCATTTTCCTTATACGATATGCTGCTGTGCAAAGTGCAAGTCAGTCTATGCGCATATTGGTGTGGAATTTCCACTCTACATTTATTTGTACAATCATTAATACTCCTGTATAAAAATGGGCCCATACTTAGAGTCAAATTAGAGTTACACACAAAAGCCAGGAACTTCTCTGTTCTGCATCAAAAACTATGCTTTAAGCCGATAACATCTATGATTTCTTAGAGTTTTATTCCTTCCTTCCTGATACAGTTTTGAGAAAATTATATGCCTACACATCATATCGTAATATTCCCAACAGGAATACTATAAAAAATCACCCAGCGCTTAAATAAATTAGCTGCGCAAGGAAATATTTTGACGCTGTGAACTTATTTAATTTAATATGCATACATCTGTAAATGGGAATGAGAGCTTAGTTACTCTCTTTTGTTCCATTATTTAAATTTCTTTTTATCTGGTACTCTTAATCCAAATGCACGAGCAAGAGGAACTTTGCTGCTTCCTTGATGATGAGTCAATTGTAGCAGCACTAGCACAGCAACTCTCAAGGTGTGAATGCACGACCCCCGCAGTCTCACCAAATCCGATAATATCAGACTAATTAACCCCCTTCTTTCATTCTAATTAAATTTAAACCTTTTCACACTCCTCGGTCGGGTAGACCATGCCGATGCCTCCAAGGTGTCACAACAAACAACTGGCTCAGCTCATCCCGATTCATCATATCACAAGTCATTATAATTTTTTCATTTCATTAATTCCTTCTTGCAGCAATTGCAAATCCGATCTAATCCAACTTCTACTTTATTGTTCCCTTCTTTATCTCACATTTCTATCTCAAGTTTGCATCCACTCGTAAGTTTGAATACATGGATTTTATTCTACATTCACCCAAGGAAAATTAAATAGCATATTTTAAATTCGTATTCGATACAGCATCCGAATACGTTTTAAGCTCTGTCATTAAAGTACTCTGTGTAAAAAATTGGTTACAAATAGATTCATCCTCATACCAAAAGACAATGAGTATTGATATCAGGGTTTGAAAATGAATCAGCTAGTGGCAGCGACCTGCATTGCGTGAGACAAGAGTGTCAATTCTGTATCATGACTCGGATCTTACGGAGAGCTGTGGTTGCTGCTGAGATGATGAAGAGTACAAAAATGTATTCATCAGTCATTCCTTATCATTTCAATTGTATCCCCAATCTTAATTATATTATGACAACTGGTTGTAATATTAACGGAGTCTGATTCTGATCCCATCATCTCATCTCATTCATCTCCCTTTCCCTGTATGGGAGATGTTGAGCTCAGCTCTACTAATGTTAGCCTTTAAATAGTAGTGTTGAAAACTTTGACTTCAAAATAATCCGCACTGCCTAAGCGTATAAGGTAATTTCATATTAAGATCCCATGGCTGCGTTGAAAGTAGACGCTAATCCGTCAATTCAACCCACAACTTTCTCAATTTTGGTATAAGGTGAGTAAATGTCCGTCCATTGCAAAAACTCTACTAATGTTAGCCTTTAAATAGTAGTGTTGAAAACTTTGACTTCAAAATAATCCGCACAGCCTAAGCGTATAAGGTAATTTCATATTAAGATCCCATGGCTGCGTTGAAAGTAGACGCTAATCCGTCAATTCAACCCACAACTTTCTCAATTTTGGTATAAGGTGAGTAAATGTCCATCCATTGCAAAATAATTAATTTTAGGTAGGTTTACAGTTTAATTTCATTGAATATTTCATCAGGTTATTCGAACTAACGGGCAAGTTCAATTGATTGTTCTTAACCCATATAAAACGTCGAACCCAAGCAGAATATGCAAAAGACATGTAATTCTAAACCGGCTTCACGGAGTCAAGGTTAACAAATTATTTCGGGTTCAAGTTTTCCAACATACTTTGAATTTTATGCTTGTATTACGGCTGATAGGAAAGGAAGACCACCCAAAATATAAACGTTCTTAATTGATCTGATGGGACAGGAGTAAACCCAATCATTATGATAATCATAACTTACGCATGATGCATCTCACCTTCACTGCTGCGAATTAAGTCAGCAGTAACCTAAATTATTCCGCGTGAATGATTGAGAGAGAAAGCTAACGACAAGGCAAATTAAATACGTTTTTATATCTTGCAATAATTTTTGCATTTTAATTGTAAACGCATTCCATTAATATTTTTCATTCACAGCATTACGGGTCAATGTTGGTATACATGCTTGAAAGGTTATATTAATTTTATTTGGGCACACGCAAGTAGTTCTGGATACTTGGAAGATCACGTTTAAGCCAAGCCTCGTTCAAACGGATACTTTCCGTAGCTTGTTGCACAGTCCGCTCTGTAGAAACTAAACGTGTGCTCTCGGAAATATGCTTCAACGTCCAAAGCTTTCTCTTCAGTGACAAAGTTTTCCGTGACGTATTTAACGAGACGGCTTACCATCGAACCTTTCTGTAGAAATAAATGAAAATGGAAATTATTTCAAAGACTGGACGAAACTAAGGGTACTTTGCACAATGATTTTATAGGACATTGAACTTTTTTTGAAAAATACTGACCGGGTATGTTTTTTGAAAGAATTCACGCTGTTCCTTGAAGAAGTTCCAAGACAATTCTCGTCCATCTTTGCTTCCCATTCCAACCGCCAAAAAGAAAGTGACAGTGTACTTGGCTCCGAACTTCATCGGAGATAGCAAATTCAAGGACTTGTTTTAAGGTGTTGACATCTTTAATTGCACCAAATGATCGAGCAATTCTATCCTTCTCTTCTTGAATGTCTGCATCACGGTAAAGCTAAGGAAATTCAGACCATGTTACACAAGTACAATGAAATGTAATGTGGGAGGTGGAATACAAAATATTTTCAGTAAATTATTAATTGTTATCAGTAAAATTTTAGTGTTCGTCGCGAGTCAGAATAGTATGCCCACTGGATTGCAAACATTTTTCCATGGCATTGTTGAAAAAAATCCAAACCTTAAAAAGTGACTTATCTTAAACCCTTGTTCGTCTTAAGAGTCAATTCTAATTTAAATGCTTTCAGAGTAATGTCTTCAATTTACTCGGCCCATTAAGCAGTATAGCACAGAGCGCAGCACGACCTAATCAGTCCGCCTACCCGGCACCCAGAGTCCTGGCTTTGGCAATCACTACATCTCGAAGATTAGTTAGTATAAGCTACGTGGTTGTCCTCTATGCTAGAACAATAGGGAAGATGCTCATCTCCTTTCAGAGAGAATGAGCGCACATTCTATATAATGAGGTCTACTCAGCTCAAGCTCCAAATTTTTTCTCTCAAGATAAATAATGAGTTCATTACTGAAGCATAATGAAGTTATAAAAACACTGAAGGCAAAGGAGAAGACTTGTTCTTTTGTCGAAAACAAAATTGAAGTATTGAATTACTCTGCTCTGCGTACACTTTTATTGATCTTGAAACACAACCAGCAAATTACACATAATCCATAGCTTTTCTTATTCCCTAACACCAAATTTAGCTGTGGATAGACTACATTGAAATATGTGCTATTTATGCTATATCTATAACAATGAGTCCAATAGTAGAGATATAAAAAGAGAGCATCATAGCAAGCAGTCCCACCTTCCTTAATTAAGGATGTCATTATCCTTTCTTAATTTCATGCTCGAAGTATTAATTGCATGTGAGAAAATGACTAGCACGTGTCAAACTATGGTAAGATCCATTTCTTTCTCATCACCAATTACTTTCCTCCTACTCTGAAAAAGTTTAAAGATCCTTGGTACGCCTCATCGTGTAATCCCCCTTTCATTACCTAGTCAGTTTTCATTCTACCTTGTAAACGGTTCTTAGTTCACATTACACAACTGCAACCTTGTTTTTGTGATGTATGTTGAGTATACTGCAAGATTTTCCAGACATTTCAGAGTGTATATCATTTGTTTTAAATCAAGACAGCAAAAAAAATTAAAATAGAGATGTCTTTACATGAAGAGATGTTCTCTTAAATCACGAATAAAAATAATGATATGAAACATTCAATCATTTCTTTCAATCTATTTTGATCATTTTTGCATATACAGACATTGAGTTTGAAAACATGATTAGAATGCAAAAGGGAGCTCCTCGGACGAAGATGATGGACTTGTGCATAAGCTCACAGAGGAATCCCCTGCAGCTCTTCCTAATGTACCTTTCAAAACAAACTGGAGAGCATAAATAACTTTCTAATTTTCAAATCTGTCTCTGCCCCATCTATCTCTTCTGCAAAGCAAAGGGTTAGAGATTAGGCTAGATTTGAAATCAGTTTGCCTTCATACAATGATATTCACCTGTCTTTCCATTCATTCATCTCTTCCTTCCTATCGTAGGTGCACAGTTTGATGTGATGGATTTGTAATGAATAACCCTACGCCGCAAAACTTATTTCCAATCCATTTCATGAGATCTCATCCATCTTCCGTAAGGGGTTATTAAATTACGAATTCTAAGCACTCAACATCTATTTCCTACTACATTTATTTCTAACATCCATCCATCGATTTCATTGTCATTATCAATAAGGATCTACTCCCTTGGTTTAGTGGTTCAGTCTAAAAAATGATGGTCTGTTCCTTAGATGAATTTAGCTTCAACTAATTTAAGGCTCAAAAACAAATCGGATGAATTTTGTGAAACACTCGTTTTCACTAATAATTTCTGTAAGTTTTCCGTTTGACGAAACACAAAATTGGCTATGAAGTTTTTGGGCATCTAATCTACTCCTGTTATAAGATTTCGTTAATGATTTTTTATCATTTGGACTCGACTCTTCTCATTCCTTCAATCTGCGTGTAATCTATTGACATCAGATCGATCATGTCGACAAATTTGAACGAGTGATGGATACGAAAACGTGTGCTGTTGGCTAGTGCCTTACCTTCTTGCTTTCATCAATCTCCTACCTTTTAACCTTCCCAACAGCCAATCCCAAATTCACGAAGACGACGAGTATAAAAACATCAAGACAACATGAGAGTGATCTACAGCGTACATACAAATTAGGCGAACCATTTGTAAGCAAAATAACGCTCATGAATAATGGGCTCAAATAAAATCAACGTAACGTAGTGCACCTAAAGTATGATTTTTTATATCCCTCATTAACAATGGAATGATGAAAGAATCGCCATCACCCTCTTCCAGATGAGCATAGAAATATTTCTGTATAGTCAGGCAAACATTTTGCTTTAGTTCATCTTGACCAACCAAATTCGAGCTCAGTAATATTTGATAATGGATCAATCACTTAAGATTGCATTCCAAGAGCTACGCACTCTTTTGTACGAACCAAGATGAATGAGAGAAAATAATTGAGCGCCTAATTACCATAATGAGATTCTCTAACTTATCTCTCAAGCCATACTATACTAACTGAGAAAATTTTCAAGAATTCTTACCTTCAACATTGTCTTGAAAGTATCCTCGTTCCCAATGGAGAGAGCAGATTTATAGACTGCACTTCGCAAATCAGCAGGAATTGACTGTTCACCGGAAACATGAAGAGCAAAACGTCTGTTGGCTTCCTTCAATGTATTTTCGTCTCCGAAAGTCGACATGCGGTTAAGAACAAGGGATCGTAGCATCGTTTGCAAGTGACCTAATGAATCATTGTATCATTATAATACCTTAAATATATGAGATTTTAACTCAATTACAATTTTTAAACTTACTTTCATTCTCCTTTGGCTCCCAGCCCACACTTTTTAAGACAACACTGAAAAGATCTCGGCCAAAGGCTTTAAACTCATCGTGATTATCGGAATATGCCATGAGAAGATTGAGCTTTCCAACAATGCTGCTGATGCTGGCCCAAACCGTGTAATTATCCTCATTTACAAAAGCTTGCAACAAATTCAAAACCTAATCAAATCAGTAAAGTCCGTAATTAGTATATAAACAAAATCCATAAATATTTTCATTGTGTTCGTAAGTCTAACCTCAACCGTTGAGCTCTGTCCAGACTGTACCAAGGCAAACAAGTCATCCAGAAGTCCAAGGCGATCCAATGGAGGCATAGATTTTGAACGAATTGCCGGAAGAAACTGGTTAAGCATATCAGCTGGATACTGCACACGATAGAAACCTTGAATCCCAGGATTTACCTTTTTAAATAACAATTGTATTTAGTTTAGTTCTTTTGCAAAGATTCATGTTTTCTTTATAGTTCTTAAAAATAATTTACTTTGATCCACTCCGAAGCGTCGATGTTCTCAATGGTAATATTCATGGTTTTCTTGTCCATTAGAGCTTCGTGAATGATTTTCGTCGGTTCCTTGCTGCTACTAAATGCCAATGGCACCATCCAGGAGTAATCATTAGAGGCAGATTTGTCATTTCGTAAAGCAGGGTTTGCCCAAAATTTCTCCTGACTGAGTGAAAAGATTCGACGATTTCCCTCTTGTTTAACATCATGAACGGAAAGGACAGGATAACCCATTTGCTTCGTCCATGTAGTCATCACCGCTCCTACAGGCTTGGAACTTGCTTCTTCCAATGCTTTCCAAAGATCCTCCGTGAATGTATTACCATATTTGTGCCGATTCAAGTAAATATTCATTCCTTTACGGAAATCTTGGTCACCAATGAAGTTGTGCAACATTCGAATTACGGCAGATCCTTTGGAGTAGGAAATATCGTCAAAAATTTCCTCAATTTCAGATGGGTGTGAGACAGGGACTTCAATAGGGTGACTGCTCTTTAAACAATCCAATTCCAATGCACGATTGTGGCTGTCAGTTACAAACTGAGTCCAAATCTGAAATAAATTATGATATTGTCATTTTTAATTGTAATCCATGATTTCTGTAATGCGCAGTCATAATTTTTATTTCCTTACATCGTATTCCGGAAAAAGATGATCAACACAAAGAAATTCAACAAATGAGGCATAGCCTTCGTTGAGCCAAAGATGAGTCCACCATTCCATAGTGACCAAATTTCCAAACCATTGGTGAGCAATTTCATGTCCAACAACGAGGGCAACCCATTGCCTATTAGTGGCAGTTGATTCTGTCTCATCCACGAGAAGGCACGTCTCCCTGTACGTGATCAAGCCCCAGTTTTCCATTGCACCTAAATTGGTGAAGAAATTCAGAAATAGTTACCTTACTTACTCTTACTTTTTCCTAGTGTATAATCCTACCTTGAGAGAAATCTGCAATTGCAATGAGGTCCATCTTAGGAAGAGGGTAAGCAATTCCAAAATACTCTTTGTAGAAGGGCAAAACTCTCGTTGCAATATTCAAAGCAAATCTCCCTTGCTCTTTTTTTCCAACCGAAGTGTAAACACGACACAAAACTCCATCAGATGAGGTGTC
Source organism: Thalassaphorura encarpata (assembly GCA_009869925.1). Lineage (NCBI taxonomy): Eukaryota > Metazoa > Arthropoda > Collembola > Poduromorpha > Onychiuridae > Thalassaphorura > Thalassaphorura encarpata. The sequence continues at coordinate 16,027 of WJEZ01000839.1, forward strand.
TTCCAAGTAGTCAAATTCCCCAATGCAGTAGGCCAACAGATAAGTCGACATGATTGGTGTTCTATCGAATTCAACAACCTGGAGTCGAGAATCCGACTCGTGTGGAGTAACTTTCTTAACAGGCTGTAAATGAAAAGATTTAATTTTTATATTAGTTTAAAGTCTATTACAACTGCTTCTCATAATCTCATAAACATAATTTACACATACCATGTTTGAAAGAGCCACTCTGTCCTTGGGGACAACAAGGGTAACGTCAAACGTAGACTTCACGGCTGGTTCATCCCAACAGGGAAAACAGCGTCGAGCATCCGTAGATTCAAATTGAGTCACAGCATTGTACCGATCCTCGCCATTTGGGCCCTTGTATTTGGAGCGATAAAATCCTTTCATCTTATCATTTAAAGTTCCAGCAAATGCTATCTTTAGAGACCCACTCCCAGCTGGAAGTGGTGGTTCAAATGTTACTTTCAGGAGTTCCGCTTCCTCATCCAATACAAAACTCGTTGGTTTTTGAACTTTCTTCGAAAGTCCATCTTCCCATTCAACGTCGCTCACAGTTAGTTCAGACGCATTAAGCAACAGAGTACCCGACGCTTGCTTGATCTAACAATTAAAATACAATATATGAATAAGCAATACGATACCTTAAAAATTGGTTAGGCTACTTACTTCCAACTGAACAGATTCAGTCCCTTCAAACACAAACTTTTCCAAGTCCGGCTTAAGACGAAGAGCGTAGTGTTTTGGCACAGCCGAAGTCGGAAGACGAGTGAAACTTTCTTGGGGTGGTGCCACAGCTGCCGCAGTATTAGTAGACATATTTATATCGGTCACCAAGATCGGCCGTAAACTATTCAAATGAATGTGTGGATTTCGAAAGACTGAAGTTGACAGGGATGATCCAAGGAATTTCCGTGAAGTAGTCGAAGTCGATGAATAAAGCGATCGACGGTTAAAGCAACTTGAAACCGGTAAACTTGTTGTTTCCGAACTCACAGACGACGATGATGAAGTTTTACGTACTAGTAAAGTTCGGAGGTGAGAATATCGAAGACGACAAGCAAACATTCACAACAAGTGGCAGACTCTGATTCGGTCAGCCGATAGGAAAGCAAATGAAGGTAAAAAAAGGTATTAACGTAATAACGTCAGTCAACTCTCACTCAATTAGCTCGCTCGCTGGGTTGGGCAAGGGAAAAGTTGAAATGTATGCAAACTGAATTAAGCCGCTATTTGTCTGTATACCGCATTCCCACTTCAATCCAATTCAAATCAGATTACTTTCCCCCAAAACTACCGTTTCTCGTAATGTAATTCAATGCTGATTCACAAAAGCTCGCTCGCTGGGTTGGGCAAGGGAAAAGTTGAAATGCATGCAAACTGAATTAAGCCGCTATTTGTCTGTATACCGCATTCCCACTTCAATCCAATTCAAATCAGATTACTGTCCCCCAAAATTACCGTTTCTCGTAATGTAATTCAATGCTATGATTCACAAAATTAAAGATAAGTTAATTAAAAAAGCTAATTAAAAATAGCTATGAATGAATAAACTATGAAATAAGCGCTAGCGCAGCGGTCGGTATATTTATTTTGTAGTTAATCTGACGAAGATTATGACTACTAAAACTAAAACTTGCGTAAAATTGTTTAGAAGTGCGCGGATAATGTGTGCAATCGAAACCAATGTCGTCTTCTGTAGCCTGACTGTCGTTAAAAATTATTGGAACTCACCTAAATTTTTCCGAATATTAGTGATGAGGATATGCCAATTTGGTAGTGTTTTAGGCCAACGGATTCAGAATGATGTTGGGAAACTGAAGGGTTCGGAAATCCAAAATCAAGTTCGTGAGAGAGTAAAAAGTCTAGAATACTGCATAGATCTTGTCCGGTAACTAACATTTATTTAATTTATTTTATTTATTTAATTTTTCTTCTTGCTTGGACGATGGTTTCTTTCAGTATTAAATTTTATTACGGATAAACCTTACATTTGTTACAACCCCTAAAAGTTTTAAGCAGTTCTTGTAACAAGATACGAAATGGTTGGGCGTTGCATAAAAGTTATCAAGCTAAATTACAAAGCAGTCTTTCGTGAAAACTACAGTTCTATAATATCAATATGTCAAGCTGTAGAATTTCGTAACTGATAGGCATAAATTACGTCATTTTTGCTTGTTCAATAACTCCCAAAGTTTGATCCCGAATATTCGGAAGGCTTGAAAATATCATTGTTCTGAGATACGTACTTATTTCGCCGGCACCAAATAGAAGTACAACACTCAAGTATCGTATCGTGACATAACATCTAAAATATTTATTATTAATATTATAGGAAGCACGATTATGAAAACTTCCTTTGCACACTCCTCGTCCCAGATGCTGAACATAGAGCAGGAATATTTGCAATCAGAGCTTTCAATACAGAAATTGCACTCATTCGAGATCAAGTGACTCATAAAGATACTGGCCTTGGGCGTTTTGTATTTTGGAGAGATGCCATTCGATTACTTTTCAACGCTAAGTTACAAGGCGATTACAAAAAAGTACCTAAGCATCCAGTGGTTGACGAATTAAGAAGGGTATTTCAGTTATTTTCGTCATTCCATAAATTCTGAAAAACTTGTCAATACTGAAAATCCGTATATTTTATCACAGCAAGTAATGGATGCTGATGTACAACAGAAATGGTTCATCAACTTGATTGAAAGCAGGGAACAAGGGCTGGCAGATACGCAGTTTGAGACATTAGAAGAATTGGAGTCGTACTGTGATAAGTCTGTCACATCTGTTCTGTACTTGATGCTAGGTTTCTTGAGTTAGTCTATTCGAAAGTATCTTAGAAAAATACTGTTAGCAGTATTATCAACTCATTCTTGCCTTCTTTTGTACAGATTTTAAGCACATTGTGCTTGACCATACGTGCAGCCATTTAGGAAAGGCAATTGGTCTAACAAACTTCATCAGAGCAATTCCTTACAATGCAAATAAGAGGAGAGTCCTTATACCTCGAGAATTGCTCATAAAAAACAATGTATCTCAAGAAAGTTTTATAAGATTGTCTGATCCAGAGAAGATCCAAGCTGTTACATTTGATTTAGCTACCCAAGCTCACCGGCACTATGAAACCGTACGTTCGAACAGTTTTTCCCAGCTATTTTTTTTTGCGTTAACTTTAATTATTCAATCTAGGCGAAACGGCATGGGTGTGAGATTGAGAAGCTGAATCAGAAAGGTCAATGGGATCTTAACCCAATCCCATTTTTTCTATGTGCACAGCCAACGAACATCTACTTAAAACGACTTGAAAAACTCGACTTTAATCCTTACGATGCATCTCTTGTTAGGCGCAATTCGATGTTACCTTTTCATTTGTACTACAGGAAATTTAGAAGACAATATTACTAGAGAAGATTACATTGCAAAAAGTTCAGCTGCGTTGTAGATTTTTGTAGTAGTAAGCGTGAAATTCTTATTGATTATATTGGTGCAAATTACGTAATAAATGGTCAAGGATTCTTACTGTTCCTCGCCATTACGGCCCGCTCTTTCCTTTCGTAACACGCTAGCAGATTATTCATATTTAGATCCCATCCGATTCCGACAACGTTTCACGTTACTTGTTTCTTTATTCCAATTCCGAATATTACAGTAATTCTGAGTACAAATATTAATGTTACGTTTTGATTTATTGGTTTCCTGTATTATTTTTGTAGATAACCGACGGTAGAGTATCAAGAACTCAACTTTTCAGTAATATATCGCAATAATGAGTGATTGTGAAGAATCCCCAAGCACCTCCAGTTTACTTTATGCGAAGCTATGCCCCGACGGTACAGCGGATTCCGAGAAACTGAGTCAATCAGATTACGACGAAACATCTAGATTCATTAAGCGAGTATTTCCTAAAGCCGTAAGAGTTCAGAGAGAACTTGAACAAACAATGAAAAGGGTAACTTAACTTAATATCCAAATCTTATGCTTGAGATATTGAAATATTTAAATTATAAAATAGAAATATTTCTACTAGACGTTTGTGCTTGGAAGAACCGAAAAACCAAAGGCAAAATCCTCCGTATCCCAATTGCCATTCAATCCACAAACTCCGATTGTGACTAGAAAAGTAAGGATGAAACTCCAAAAGAGAATTCCTAAGATTCTGAAGTTTGATGACTTCGTCCCCCTAAATCAATTATGGAAAGGCTACATTGAGACATTATTGAGGTAAGAGTTTGCCAACCCGCCTGGAATAAGTAAAAATTATGGAATAAATCTTTCGTTTTTTAGTGATGAGAAAAAGATGACAGAAATTCAAACACGGTTGAGTCGTGCTGATTTTCATGGTGCTTTTGTCAATGTATCAAAATCCAAGTGCCAGAGTTACACAGGCGTGCAAGGAATCATTATTCAAGAAACCAGAAACACATTTGTCCTCGTCACAGAAGCAAATAAATCTAAGAGTAAGTACGGAAATGTTTTTGGAATTGTAACATCGTATATTTTGCAATTTTTGAGCAAGGATTTATTAATTAACAATAATTAATTTTCTTTTTCTTAGCTATTCCTAAATCGGATACCATTTTCAGTATTCAACTCGAACAGCCTGAAGGATGTGCGCAAATTGTAGGAAATTCACTGCTGACTAGACCGGGTGAACGTGCGAACAAGAAGATTAAAGGAATCATGGATTTTATGAACAGTCGGAAGGCATATATATCGAGCCTCAATCAGTCAAAAGCCTGAGCTGAAACAAGGAATCCCACTCCGAGTAAATACAGAATTGTATCAATCTCAACCAGCTCAATTTCTGTCAAAATTTTGTAATATTCTATTTAGATACAATTATTCGTTGTACAAAATGAAAAGTAAGAGAATGGACAAAAATACAATAATATTTTGACAATCATGATTTCCGTAGAATTGGAGCTTTATTGTACGACTTTCGACATCGGTAATATTCTGCCTTCTTCGTACCCGCACGTGCAACTTATTTAAATCAAACGCGCGGTGTGGATTTGTCCAAGTTTTTATTAAAACTATCCTATCATCACAACATTTCGTTGAACTCAAGTTTTCTCCGGGTATTATTTTAGTGGTAAACACTACAATTTTATATTACTAATCGTCCCCTTTTCTCATTTCATTTCACGATTACTCCTTTTGCAGCTGGATCCTGGACCTGGCAGGCCTTATTTTCTCTTTGCCCGACGCTTAGAATTATTTCTGGACGCATCGAGATCAAAAGAATGAGTCAAGATACTACTTCCACACAAACACAGCGATTTGCAAAATCAAAATTAAATTCTAAAAAGGATATGGAGCTGAATAACCCGTGCATTCTGGTGAGTTTTTTTAGTCATTTAATAAAGAATGAGTCAAGATACTACTTCCACACAAACACAGCGATTTGCAAAATCAAAATTAAATTCTAAAAAGGATATGGAGCTGAATAACCCGTGCATTCTGGTGAGTTTTTTAGTCATTTAATAATAGTCAATTAGCAGGTAGAAGAATCAGGATTGTAAGAGCCACAGAGAACACAGTTTTGTTAGTATTAGTGTAGTAGTTCATCCTGACAAGTCAGACTCGATAAAGAGCTATTATCTACTATTATACAGGTAGGCTATTCCTTTAGTCTATTCAAAGACTCTGGAGTCTGGAACTGATTGTCTATTTTTCCAGGAACAAGAACTGTCTTACAGATGTTTGTCAGAAAACCAATATGACAGGGACATTTGTTCCTCCGTGTTTGCGAACTATAAAAACTGTTTGGAGTTTTGGGTGAGCTGATCGTTACCTTTTCCTAGTCTTGATTGACTTGTAAAAGTGAAATTGGTTTGTTTAGTCCAAGGTCAAGAGAGATCGCCGAAGCAAAGGAATCTTACCCGTGTTACCGCTTCCGGAACATAGACAAGGAATTAAGGAAAAATATTTAAGAGATGGTACTTTCTAATGGTTAAGTTTTTAAATGATATCGAATTGAAGTAATCAAGTTATTTTTGTTTAGAACGTAGAAATAGGGACTAGTTGGTGGAATTAAAATAGTGTTAAAAAATGTAAAATGCAAACACTCGGTGAAATTGATTTCATTCGGTTTCAGTCCGCATTTATTACTCCCAAGTAAACATGATATTGTTTGAGTTTAGTTTTGTTATGTTTTAGGATTCTTGATCTACCCTTCCAGGTTGTCATTTTTATGGTCTATTGGAGCATAATGTTTCTCCTGTCTTAATTAGCTAAAAGAAGGGTACCGGATAAGGGCAGTTTTTGGGCTAAACTTTAGATGATCAAATCGATCTGATTATTCTTTTAGCTTATATAGAGAGGTACTAAACCGCG
>WJEZ01000840.1:0-22341 GCA_009869925.1 Thalassaphorura encarpata
TCGTGAGTCTTTTCGATTAGAGTCCCTCGTACCCATGGTAACTTCAACTTGGCACTTTACAACCCTTCCCTCCCTTCCTGTGGGAAATTGAATTCTGGAAACCTACCTCAACCAACGCCACGCCAACAACCACGGACAAAGATGAACTTTTTCAAGACAGCATTACATTTACTTTTTGCACGTCTGCCTGTGCCTACCCTCCCATCAAGACAAATCCATCTACTACGCACACCGACCACGTTCTCCTCAGTCAGTCTTTGCCATTTATTTTCTTAGAATTTTACATTTTACATTTTGCACAGGTAATCTCAAACCTGCCTTCCCTTGCTTGCTCTGCCATGCTTTCCCTACCCTTGAGTTGTTTCCAGGGAACTCTAATTGGTTTTTTCGATTTAACCTTTATAGAAAATATAACCAGCCTGTGAAAATTGCCTAGGGAATTTATGCATGCAAGCAAAATGGCTCCAAATTTTGAAGACTCACTGAAACACATACGTACGGCAATTTTTTTGTTTACCCTTCGTTAATGCCAATTTTTGTGGAAAAAATCACAAAAGAATATAAAATCAAGGAGGCATGGCAGAAAAAGCAGTTGCGCTTTTTTATTGCACTAGGAATCAAGTCCAAGTTTCCAAGTACATGTACACGTACAGGTGGAATTTTTGTGTTTGGTTGGTTCTGTCTGCCTAAGCCCAAAAGAGTAGGACGACAAGTTTTGGAGGTACAAGTGGAGTAATAGCAATGATGAGATAATCATAATGGGAGATGACTACAGACTGTAAATGCAGAAGCAAAGCAATCAAAAAAGAATAATTTAAGTTAAGTGTAGTGGGGTGCTCTGCTCTCCCGGGTTATTTACCCTTCTTTTCTATTCCAAATCATTGCCCTTGGTTTGGATCTCATTAAACCAAAACCATACACAGAAAAATAAGAAAATTCTCATCTCATCCTACCTCATGAGTCACTCCGATACGCAATTTTCTTAATTTGTAATTTATTGCATGGAAAAATGCGAAAATAGTGGTCAAGACATGAAGAAGGTTATCGTCATCCAAAAATTAACGAAGCGACGCGGCAAACTTGAATTAAATTCCAGGAACCATGATTCATAGGAGCGGAATAGAAATAAAGAGAGAGAAAGAGAAGCACACAGCACAGTAACCCCAAAAAACTTGGCTGTCATTGGACTACCAAAACAAGTCAATTGCCCCTGATGAAATTGCGAAGTGATGTCACCATCGGCTTGACTCTTCTGCCGGAAATGTCCTTGATTTTACCAACCAACCAACACAGACAATTAGAGATGCAGTGTTATTCCTATTTATAATCTTGTTAACTTGATTTTTACTCATTTAGGCAATCATGAGCAGAAGACGGCCGAGGTGGTCCAATTAGATTAAATTAGAATATTTAAACTTTTCATGACCAATTTTCTTAAACAAGTGGCAAATGCAAACGGATCTCCACGTGTATTGAATCAGGGTTATGGCCAGGGCCAGCACCAGAGACAGGATAAAATCCCCAGAGGCTCCAGCAGCATCTGTTCAAAATAATGAGGATTTTCCGGTGGATCCTATTTTTTCTCCCTGGCTCCGGCCATTACAATTTCAATCCCTTGCCTTCGCCGCCGCCGCATAGCAATTATGTTTCTCAGCCTATTCAAGTTTCAGCTCATGCTCAATCCTACATTTAGGCAATCATGAGCAGAAGACGGCCGAGGTGGTCCAATTAGATTAAATTAGAATATTTAAACTTTTCATGACCAATTTTCTTAAACAAGTGGCAAATGCAATGCAAACGGATCTCCACGTGTATTGAATCAGGATTATGGCCAGGGCCAGCACCACAGACAGGATAAAATCCCCGGAGGCTCCAGGAGCATCTGTTCAAAATAATGAGGATTTTCCGGTGGATCCTAGAATTTAATTTTTTCTCCCTGGCTCCGGCCATTACAATTTCAATCCCTTGCCTTCGCCGCCGCCGCATAGCAATTATGTTTCTCAGCCTATTCAAGTTTCAGCTCATGCTCAACCCTTTAATCAGGAAACAAAGAAAAGGAGTCTGGGATATGAGCTAAGCTTACGTAAGCTTCACACCTGGATTTACTCGTTTCCCTCTCATGTCATCGCAAATGCTAAAATCTTTCAAATCCTGTGTCCAACCGCCCTACCAAGTGACATCTCATTTCAAATCTGACTGGATTTGTTGGTTTAAACTGAAGCAATAAAGTTAAACCGTTAGCTTTAGTTTCATCAGGTTTCTTTTCGCACGTACGTAAGGCGATCTTGGTTTTATTCTTCACATCAAAAACAAACAAGAAAAAAATGCAAAGATTTTGTTTAACTCAAGACTAAGATTTAACCCGAGTAGTGGCCAGCAACAGATTTGCCATTGGACCTTGTTTTCCCACATTAAATTTCATTAGACGTCTGTCTGACACCTCCTAACCCTAACTAACACTTGGTGCCCCGTATCGTATGTTTAGCTATGTCATGTCATGTTGTATAGTGAGCTCAATAAATCCCTCACATAAAAGTCCGACCCGAGGTCATAAAATCCACATAACACACACACACGACATCTTTGCCCTGGTCTATCCTGCCTAGTTGTATTTTCGGAGATTAAGGAGCTTTTTCAGTTTTTCTTTGGCTTTGGCGTCACACGCAATCAAAATCAAAACCCAGTCACAGTCATTCATCGCCCTAGTTTTTTTTTGGCAGGCCGCGAGCCATAAAATAGATTGTTAGTTTAGCGAAATTACTTGCAAAGTTAAAGCAGCAGCACCAATGAAATTCTTCGTTGTCCACCCACACTTCGGTATAATTGCAAAAAATCCCATGGCCTGCCATCGCATTTTGTTTTATTTCCTTGGATTTAATTTAACTGCATTTCCTCTTTAAAGCAGCAGCACCAATGAAATTCTTCGTTGTCCACCCACACTTCGGTATAATTGCAAAAAATCCCATGGCCTGCCATCGCATTTTGTTTTATTTCCTTGGATTTAATTCAACTGCATTTCCTTTTTATTACAGAGTCCATTGCACTTTTTTTATTTTTATTATCAAATTAGAAAACAAGCCAATCCAGTCAGGTTAGTTAGGTTGCAATTACGTTAGGATGCGTTATGTATTTTATATAAGAAAAAAGTCGTTTTTAATTCCTTCCCTGTAAAATGAAATGAAATCATATCCTGCTGCTGCCGCAACTGTACTGTACTGTAAACCGGCTGAAAAAATCACACAGACTTGACTTGTCAGGTCGCTCGTCAGTTCAAGCTCAAGCTCAAGCTCAATAAAATAAAATGAGTGTGAAAAAATGTATCACTTCGTTCGTCTTGGGTAGAAAACGTTATGAATTCACAAGTTTTTTTTTTGATATATTAATTTGATGAACTGACGACTTGAGTAACTTGACTTAGTTTTGCGATTTGCAGGAAGGCACGGCAAGGGTAATGAAATGAGGATTTTTCTTGCATTTGAGGGAAACGAGGGCATCCGGTTTGCAATTTCAAGTTACCGACCGAAAGTGGCTCTCTAAAGGTAAATTTTTAAATGCCACTGCCACGTACGTAATACGAGGCTAGAAGGATTTTAGTTTTTATTCTGCAATAGAAATGTTTCATAATGTAATGTAATAATTTGCATCCCTGGTTTTGCTTTCCTTTGCTTTGCTTTGCAGAGATTTCCATTAAAATCCCATTAATAACATTTCTTCCTTGGTTTTGGCTTTAGCCGGTCTCGCAGTGTAGTGTAGTAGTAATAATAATAATTTTGGATTCTGTCATAACTTTCCCTTTCCAAAAAGCATAGCGCGTGGCCAAGCTGACTAATCCCATCTTGAGTGAGCATGTGGTTTATCCTATTTTACATTTACATTTACTATGAGTTGTTAGAATATGGCCAAGCCTATGCCTAGGCTAAACTAGATAAAAATCTGCAAATAGGAAACGTAACTTGAGTCGTGTCCCATAATTGAAATCATTCCGTGGATCCGCAATCCGTTCCTCCTCCAATTCTATCTCTCCCAAACCAAAGTGTGCCAAAATCCAATTAAAATAACTGCGACTGCGAGTACGAACGTTCGTTCATGGGCTCCAATTCCAAAATTCATTCCGTGACTTTTTGTAATTATTTGAGAAATGGTTGAGCTGGTTTAAACAATTCAGGAGAAGGGAAAATTGGGTGAAATCCTGTTAAATCAACTCAGTCTCATATCATAACATTACATGTTGGCAAGTACAGGTAATGTAATGATATTTATTTTCCATCTCTAAGCAAGCACAGGAAAGCATAGGCTAGGCCTTAAACTTTTGAAACAATCAAGAAAGTCAAACACGATAATTAATTCTAATTCAGAGTTTACATTGTGTTATGAGCAAAGGAAAACAATATGTGCTAAAAACCCAAAATGACTGATGACCATAAAATGATTTTGGACAATTTGACAGACAGACAACTCAACCTAAGCTCAAACTAGACCGTAAAAGTCCCGCAGAAGACGAGACGGGCCAGACTGTGTGGGATGTAAAAGCTAGAGCTTAAAACATTGGCAAAATGATTTCCACCAACACTTTGATGAGAGAAAATTAGCATAAAACACACTCTTTACGCACTTTAAACGTCCGAAAATGACATGTTGACCTTCCCTGAGTACTAAAATCCTTAATTTTTACTGCATTAGTTGTACAATTAGGGAATCATACGCTTTTATGCTTATCAACTATTGTGTGCGTGGACAGCAACACGCTCCCGGGTAATGCTCTTTCGTCTTAAGTGAAAATTGCGACAAATTCTACCAAAATGATACAAAATATTTGGAATGGCACCCACCTACACACATACTAAGGAAATGAAACAAAATTCAATCCAAAGGCAATGAACCAAACCATTTCAACACGTGTTCCAATTATTTCTACATTGTAAAAAGTACAGGTGTGAGTCCAGCTAAGCAAACCGTAGCCAAACTGGCTAATATAGTGTGAAATGAAAATGCGAATTCGATCATCAAGTGCATTTCCTTATTTGGAAATTTGTCTAGTGTTAAATGCATAGGCCCAGGCCTAGGCCTGGCCTAAAGCGTGTCACTTCAATGCACCTGGCATTTGGCATAAGGCCTCATGTCTGAGAGATTTGAATTTATTCATGAAATTAGCAAGCAGAAGCTTGGGCGTTATCGTCATAAGGTCAACTGCAGAAGTGTGAGAATGATTTATCTTTGCATTTTAATTTTGCATTTCCACCTGTGCTTTGGAGTACTTTTTGAAAGCCTAAATTCTTAGGAAAATCCGCATTCACATTTTGCAAAATTGCAAATTCTTGACCTCCCATGACCGTATCCTTTCCCAGAAGTCGAGTTGAAGTGAAGGGAGGGTTAAACTTGTTGTTATTATGGGAAAAATGACGCAAAGGGTGTAATTACAATGTCTTGTCTTCCATAACTTTCCTTCAATGCAAGGAGTACGTACACTACGATATAATTACCCTTGACCTGTCTCAAGACCATTTTTAAAATCATGGGTTCAACCAAAATCTTACGTACGTACAAGGGTAATGGACACACGTATACAGACAAATTTTGACAATATCAAAAAATATTTTTCACTTGCCAGAGGTTAATATATCGTGTGTATGTATTTTACCCCAAAACCTCATTTTTAAATTGAAACAGAATCAAATATTTATTTAAAATTTTGTGAAATCCTTTCCGGTCCTAAGTATAGCATAGGCGTAAATAGATTCATATTTACATTTGCACATGTCTGTATTCAACTCAGGAAGTAAGTAGTCCGTACGTACGTGTATGAGAAGGATGCATTTTGCACTCAGCCACATAGCAATAGCAACACAATTGCATTTGCATTTGAATTGCATGGCTAACTAAATATTCCACAAAATGGAGTGGGCGTTCACGACGGGAAACCAAAAAGCCACTAATGTAACCTAGCCTTAGCGGAAGTCAAAATTCTAAAGTTTATGCTGTGCGGCAAGGTTAAAATACAAACACCACAAATCTCTCTTTACTCATTATGAAATTGATTAGCCCCAGATTTAAAATTTGTGTAGTAGAATTAGAATGAGAGAGAATCAATTAATTTTCAAGGGAAGGCGGACGTCAACGTCAACTTAAATTTGAGGATATCAAAGCTAAAGGCTACAAGCAAAAGCACAGGTGCCGCAGACGCTACCACTGAAGGTTAAACCTCCGCGTGCCACTAATACTAATGTACAAATCGGAACTGTTTTTACTAAACTAGAATTATTCATGTAAAAACTAAAAATCTGTTCAAAAACTTGGGCAGCAGTAATTTTCCGATTGAACCCTAAGTCGCCAGTCTAATTTGAAATTTGTGTCGGCTAATTTAAATAAACAGGATCTGTGGATTTAAGTTTGATTAGTACTGAATGCATTTTGAATGTCTGTTTCTATTCATTCTAATTTAATTGAACTCAATACATAGAAAAGTCGGAACTCGTGGCTTGGTTTAAGGGTGAGGCTGATACTAAACTAGGTTTAACTCATGCCTGCCATTTCGATTGCCATACGTGCGATACCAAAGCGGAAGTTTCCTTCATTTATTTCAATTAAATTTGGCTAAACTCACGCATGGTTAAATTGCCTAGGATTTTTTGTAAGCAGTAGCAACAGCAGCAGTTCTTCTTGAAGCCACGCTACGCAATCCTATACATTTTTCTAAACTTACAATAAATTCCATCAGGAGAATTTGCGTAGGAGAGCGAAGACTTTTTTTTTAAATTTATTTCTCCACCCTTTCATCCTGTTTAGTTTAGGGCTGGATACGGCACAGGAAGTACACAAAAGAAGAGGAGTTTTAAAAAACCAGGATGGGAAACCCATGAACCAAATGTTGTGGTTGTCATGTCATCTCATTCTCATTGCATTTCCATTTGCATTTTGTATTTTTGCGAGAACATGCAAATTCAAACGGCACTTTGAAATTTACAATGTGTGTGCTCTGTCTAGTCTATACAGTCTATGTACATGTGTGTGTGTATGCGTGGGGACATTGCCTTCAACTTCAAATGTGTGAGTGCAAAATCCTGTGCAAATAAAACGGGGCGGCGGATGCCAATGTAAAAAATAAACATGAGCAAAGAAAAAAAAGATTTCATCCCCCGCCCTGCCTTCCCTTGTTAAATCACATGTTGTCTCCCTCATTTCAATTTCAGTTCAGAAAATGGAAACTACTCGCCTAGTCTAGTCCTATAGTAGATTTTTATGTATATTTGTGTCCCAAATAAAAAAACAAGACTTTGGTTTGAGAAAATCCCATTATTTTAAAGGCTCTCCTTTTGGCAAAGGCAAAAGCGCTGTCATTTTCACCATTTACCATTTTTCACAAGAAGCACATCAGAGCCTTTTAGTCCTATACTGGCAACAAAAGAGCAACAATAAAATGAAATGGTAATAGCTAATGATAAATTGCTCCTGTATTTATCTAAGCCACCTTAAACTGCTACTGCTACTGCTTCCCTACAGCCTTATCAAGGAAGTGTATTATTTCTTTCTTTAGCAAAACTAGGAAGAGGACTACTATTAGTAGGCTACTATTACCAGACAGCAAGCTTAGCTACTTTCTTCACCAACCAAATGATTTATAGCAGCTCTTAAACGCATCTTTAGCTAAATACACTATTTTTCAACTTCTTTTCTTCATTTCCGCTTGTCTCTAGACGAATTGGACATATCCATTCCATATTGGCTAGTTAATGTAAACAATGACCCGTATATGGTCTAGTCAAGCCGAATTTCATTTCAACTTGAGATTCAATCCTATCCACGATTATCCACCTGAGTGGATTTAATTAGCACTAACTATTTAATCCGCTCCACCGAATGGTCATCTAACTGTAAATTGTGAATTCTACGTGAACACACAACAAAGGGTTTCATGAGTGTTGAAAATCCGGTTAGGCTTTGAATCTGCACGACTATAAAAGAAAAGTAGCTTCAAGGTAGCAGGGTAAACAGCACGTTCAGTTCAATATGCTTTTGCTAGGCCAGGCTGAAAACTTTCTTGGCCAAACTCAAACTCAAACTTTCCCCACAAAAGCCACGGCCAGAGAATGGGAATTCTACCTACCCCTATGAATTTTATTTCGACTCAGTTAGTCAGCCCGGAAAAAGAGAAAGAGGAACCAAAAGACCAAGATGGATTTTGTAATTTAATTGGCTCTAGATTCAAAACTTTCCATTTCCAATTTGATGTCCTTCTTTTACAAAATTAATTGGGACTCGTAATTTACAAACACACATACGCATCAGACACGGCACACGGATGCGGGTTTCCTAAAATATAAAATTCCAACTTGGATTAAGAAACCCAAAAGGAATTTCGAATCTTTGGTCCTTGGGGTAAATGACTCGTTCATAATTGATGGGGCTAGCGCTAGCTAGGCTAGGCTCAGACTTGCAAAAAGAAAGAATTGTTTCGAAATTGCATTTGCACTACTACTAGTACATATGAGATAAGCCAAGCGCTCGAGCTGGGAGCTCTTTGCTGTTTTTGGCAAATGGGAATTTTGTGTAAGAGAATCTTGAGGAGAAAAAGAAAAAAGAAAAAGAAATAGTTGAATGTGAATGTGAATGTGACTAAGGGTGTGGGAGGGCGGGTGACGTTAATAAATGATCTGGACTCAACAATTCTATGTTTTGCCGATAAGGAAGAATCAAATACATCACACTGATGGACTCCACATTCATCTGCATTTCATCATTTGTCAGCAAATGTAGTATACGTAAAATCCCAGCACAGCAGGCCAAGTACAGTACCTTACAGTACCTACGTACAATGCAATGCAACTTTCCCAACGGTTTTGTTCTCTTAATGATCAAAATATGGAGAAATTCCAAAACCTGCAATGCAAAGACATCCGTTCCGTTCGTTGCTTCATGAATTTTGACCTTTGGGCTAAAGGTTAATTGAAAATATCTATATAAATATTTTTCAGCATTTTTCAGAGTAAATTCAATTTTGGAATTGCAACTGCAATTGCATCCCACATAAAATAAATATTCCCATTTATTTGACTGACTCGTTTAGCTAACGCAATGCAATGCAAAAGTGCAATTGCGTGTCAAATGATACTTAAGGTTAGGAAGTAGGGACTGAGCTTTTCGTATACTGGACTAGACTTAGACTTGAGTCCTGTTAGTCCTGTCCTGACTTGACTTGGACTTACAAGTTATGCATAATGCATACAAATTAAATCCTCACGGGACCGCCAAAGAAGTTTTTGAGGTAAACGAAGAGAAAAATACTTTCGCTCATAACCGGTCAGATAAATTCAGGTAGCTAGAGCCACAGCTACTAGTGAGTGAGATGCTCAATTCAAATTCTGTTCTGATGAAAACAAAGTGTACACATGAATCACCTGTCAATGGTTATCGTTATGAATCACGCAGGACTTTCCTTGTAAAGAGGTCATGTGCATGCATATGCCACCGGACCAGACCGGACTCTGGAGTTAATGAACTGTCCCCAATTTACCTAAATAGAATCAAGTTTGGAGTTTTTTGGGGCAAAAGAAATAAAAAATGGGAACATTCGAAGGAAATTACATTGAAACTAAGTTTTCCGTTCCCAATACCTACAAAATTCAGACAGACTTGGCTAACTGGAGGTGGAGGTCAAATACCTGCTAATTTAAAGAAAACATGCATGCGGGTTCAATAATTGATTTGATTCCTACGCATCGTACACAGGTGTTTTGACAGACAGGTTCACACAACCACGGATTTTAATTACTCAAATGTCAAGTGCGATGCCAATTAGAAAGGATCTTTGGTTTTGGTTTTCTAATACAGATAGGACAGTGCAGTGTGTTGAAATGCGGAGAGGATCATCCGTCCGTGCGTAGTTTGCTTAGGCAGACTAATTGGACAGATAAGGTGTCACAGTCAAAACCTAAACACAACACTAAACACATAGGTCATAGATCCTAATCTAACCAACTAACTTAATGAGTTTGAATAATTTATTTTAAAATCAAGTGACGGCAACTGAATGAACAGCTACATCGCACCTAGACATAAAATATAAAAATAGTTCAACTTTAATCCTCATTAGCAAATTTAATTAGTACATTTGTTAATAAATAAAACATACACGGTATTGCATTGGCTGATGTGGCAATGCTCTACGAATAGATATTTTGTTCATGTCTAACACGTGCTTTTCGTTTCGTTTCGTTAAAGTCCATTCCCCTGCCTCGAAACTTCTCAACTATTGATTTTCTTATATTTTGAACGCATGTTCGTCAGAGTGCGTGAGTCTACGCACTATCCCATCCCATGCGTACATTGTATAGTAATATGTTATACATGGGGGGCATGGACCCTGGATACAGAAGGAAAGAAACTCACAGTAGTAGTGAAGTTGACTAAACAAAACTAACCCTCGCCTCTGGCAAGAGGGAGGTTATACGTACGTATCTCAACAACCATCACATCCGACAATTCTCTATCATGGAAGGAACGACACATGGAAGTTTCAGACTTCAGATCAAAACATTCCATATTGCATGGCTGGACAAACTTCAGATAGGATAGGGGTGAAGAAAATACAAGGGAAAGCAAAATGAAATGCATTAGAAAAGATTTCACCATATTTTCATCAGGGGAAACTTTCCGAGTAATTACAGTGTACAAAATATGACAATTTTGGGGCTTATCCAGTAAAATATTTGAAGACCATGGTAGCAACACTTCAAAAAAAAATTCTGACCGATCACATTCACATCATATCCCATTTGACTACATCCTGCCTGCCTATTTCTATTTCCTACAAGTAATCATCACCCATCCTACCAACATTCATTATATATTGGATTTAAACAATACAATACAAAACATGGATGTTTAACCCTTCCTTCCTCCCTTCATCCTATGCATTTTAAAGTAACCCTAGACTTTATACATTACCTTTGTTTGACGACATGGCCAAAGTTTCAAGAACAAAGTTGCATGAAATGCATTCGAGTGGCTGAAGCTGAGGTCCTGTAATGCAATGCAATTTGGATTGCACAATTTGAGCATACAAATTACAAATGCAATTGAAGTGCATGAGTGCTAAGATAATGCATTTACTATTTGGATTAAGGAAAAGACCGCCCAAGTAGAGCTAGAGACGCACCTCTGTATTAAAAAATCAACCATTAACCTGATTATGGAATAAAAATTACACAGTGCGCAACGAATTAGATCATGGTGTATCATAAATAATATATTCTAGCAAAGCCAACCCATGAAATATTGGCCAAATTGGGAACTAATAAGAGTGTGGGTAGATTTGGAGTATATTTAATTAGAATACGCGGACTTGAATGTTGGATAAACAAATTTTTGGATTTATTGGGTGATAAAAGTTCTAAAATAGGAAGATCTTGACATCCATGACTTCCTCAAGATTTCCCTTGGTGATGTGATGGAAATGGGAATTTGTAATCCAAATTCTGATGTAATGCAATGCAATAGCCCGGCTGCTGGCCTAATGTCTTATGCTTACTTTCTCCTTGAGAATATTTTCCATGCTCTGCTCTGGACTCACTTCCTTGAGTCTGTCCGAGAGATAAGTGTCAATGCCTGTAGCCTGTCTTGGTTTCCTTATGTGGGTCTAGGTTGTGCCTGTGTCTGTGCCTGGAGATTTCCTTTATTGTCCTCTTTAGAATTCTTCGCTTGACTAGACATTCACTTCACATCTTATGACTATGACTATGACGCACAAAATGTCTGCATTGCCCACAAGTCAAAGTCAAAGTCAACCAAGTGTCCTCCATTTTAAAATGAAGAGCTTTTCCAACATACACGAATTCTTAAAAAAATATAGCCTAGCCAAAGCAGCAGCAAAAATCGTCTTTAAAATAAATTAAAATATACGTATGACATGAAATATTGGTGTACTCATGCATGCATAAACAAATTTGTTGAGAATTGCTGAGCTAGGCTAGGATTTCCAAGTATCAAGTCAGACAAATGCCAAACCCGAAGTTGTTTGAAAAATCTCCTTCGTTTTGTAGCTATGCTAGATTTCCTTCTCTTCGATTCTCCCGTTTCGACTATTTTTTCTAAAACTCTGAAAAAGGTTCTTAAGTAATGAAGCACTTAAGAAAGTAGGTTGGAAGGAAGAGAAAACGAAGGAAGCTCGTGTTAGTCTTTTTCCCTGCCCGGCCCGTCAAGCCTCCCGGGAATTGTTACATACAGAGAATAAGAGAAAAGAAGAGAATCATTTCCTACAGTGTATGCGAAAGTGAAATGAAATGCTAGCTAAGAAAGTTATTTGTTGGAGATAAGAAATTGGGAAAAAGTAGGACAGGAAGAAGCCTAGCCTAGCCTAGCTGGAGGAGACAAATTTACTAAAGTTTCTAGCACTACTCTACCAAATTGCAGAATCAGCACTAGAAATTCGCAATTAGTCAAATCCTTCTAATTAACTTTACATGGGAAGAAGCTAGGTCAACAGTCAGCATACAAACCAAAGAAGCATATAGAATTCCCTGATTTGATTCTTCAATCCTTCTCAAAGGTCTTACGACTAGCTTTAGCTTTGTCTCAAAATACAAGGCGCTAGTAATTATTTGGATTTTGTATATATACAAGAAAAACTAGTATTTTTAAGTATACCAATTGACTTGATATGTCATATTACATAAAACGTGGACCAACACGCGAATGCATGGCCTAGACTGATGGCGTGCAAGAACTTTCAAGCCAAATAGCAAAAAAAATCTCAACAAATTTTATTTCATTGCTGCCAATGCCAATGGCAATACACAATTTTGAAAATTGAGAGATGAGGATAACAAAATGAAACATGAATCACGAGAATGGAGAAAAAGAATCAAGGAACAAATTACGAAGTAATGTTTACAAGGAAAGTAATTTTCTTCAATTCAATTCAATTGAAACTCAATTTATTTTATTTCTTGCCTTTCTTCCTTCCTACCCGATCTCTCAAAATTTAATCATGGTAGAATGCTACACAGCAAAAGGAGAAAGAAGCCAGATACAGAAATATAATTTGGTTCCATTTTTTATTAGATGATGCAAAATGCAGATGCACATTGGAATTTTTTTATGTTCGTATCTGTATTTATCTAATATTTGGTGTATTTATCATGTAATAAAATACATGGGCACTTGGGTTTATTTATACTACAATAGTTGATCTCGTCCTGTACTCAATAGTCTCCGTTTATTAGGTTTGAATACTTTGTCAATTCATCAATGCAATGTTATGGCAATGGCATCACAAACTCTAACTCTAGCCCATTGAGGAGGAATAAAATGGACTCTCATCTGTATGTGTATGCTCTACTTTTTCTACCCATTTTTTATTATTATTTCATATCTTGGTCTTGGCGGCTGGCTAGCTGGTTGGGTTAACCTTCAACCAGCTCAATCCTTGTAACTGGTTATCCCAAAATCCCATCAGCCGGCATCAACTGGAGAATCTTAAGGAAGTACCCAAGAGACTAGACGATGCCGAGCTAGAAGAATCCGGACACAGCACAGATTAGAGCCAAGGACTTAAACGGGACTACAAGTACAACAAAAATATGTACTCTGGCATAGCTTAGGATTTTTTCTAAATAAAATGTATGTTTTGAACTATAATCCAAGCTCAGACCATTTTAAACAGATTAATTAGCATGTGTAGTATAGAAACAGATGGCAATGGCGGCAAAAACATCCGCTTGGGGGAACAAAGTTTAAAATTAAGCTGGGCTAATTATTGGTGAGAAAATTTTCCCTTTATTCTTAGGCCAGCTAAGGCCAATCGGCCAATGAGTAATCAAGTTTGAATAAGATTGTCCTGACTGACCCCTGGAGTGTCCGATTAAGCAAATCAGTTTTTTTTCTTTTATCCCGCTCATGTGTCATACTAGTAGTAGTAGTATTAGCCAATTTATTTTGTCAAGTCAAAGGAAATCTGGTACGACCATGTTGTAGCGTATGGCGTATGGTCCTGGTCCATTGAGTCAGATTAACTAACAATTATTCAATTCTTAATCGTACGTCTGTTTCGTTTTGTTTGTTTGTTTGCCTCTGTCTGTTCTGTACTGTACTGAGATTAATTCTCATAGCCAGTGTTGGACGTCCTCGTGTTAAATTAAAGCTGACCTATTTAAGGGGACAGGAGGAGTATAGCTTTTAGTTTAGTTTAGTTGAGTAGCAGTTAAATTCAAATGAAAGAGACACAGCAAGGGATTTATTTAACTGCCGACGTCATGATTTCAAAATGTATCACATTGGGATAATTTTATACGATGGCTAATGGCTGATGGCGCTGTCCTGTATTTTGCTTAACCATTGGGGGAGAAGAATAGAAATTGCAAAGAACAATGTAGCTGCCTTAGCAAAAATAAACTTCTTCATCTCATTCTATCATTGTCAGTTTTCTTAGCCAACAATGCAATGGTACTTGTACCATGTACTCAGTTGGCGAGTAACAATACTATTGTTAGCCCAGGCTTCATGATTTTCTTAGGTTCTTGGGCATTAGCGACATATGCACATTTTGACACCGTTTTTTTCTGAACCAGTCACAAAATAAGAGCGAATATTTGAAACTTGCAAAAACATTTGTCAATTTGAAATCTACCCGGGCAATAAAGAAGTTGGCCCATCATTCCTAATATTTCTTTACCCTTGCTTGTCTTGTTCAGTTTAGTTTTGGGAGTTAAGACTAAGTAAGATGGAGATTTCTTCGTCTTGATTTTTTATCCAAGAGAGAGGAAAGAACAAAAGAATTCCTGCCTAGGAAGGTGCATTAGAGTAGAGATGAGCCAGGCAGCCGTAGTTATGAATGTAGTGAGCTCAACTCAAGTGCACTGCACACGTACATGCACATGCACGTAGTGATAGATAGGTACAATGTACTTCACGCTGGAATGGTATCGAAATCGAAAAAAGGGTTCACTAAAAGTAAAAGATCTGCAGCTTTGCTGCATGCTGTACAGATCTTCTTCTGCATTCTTCGCTTATTGAAAACAAAGACAAAAGTAAGAAACTTGGCTTGGTTCACATTCCATTCCATTCCAGCATTCACCAAAATTGCAACTCATCTCCTGGCCTGGACCATTTTTTTCATCTCAGATGATAATTCACACTTTTGTAACACAGAGGAATTTGAACCATCCATTTAGTCATAGTCATATGGGAAAAATACTCCAGTAGTACAATCTAACATTATCCCCCAGAACCATTTCTCACTTAATTTTTCTAGCTAATTAAATGCTTAGCTAATTGCTAATTGTCGATTGTTTATCCACGTGTTAATGGTTCTAGCATGTAGTAGATGTAAAATTGGTCAAGACAAATGAAACAAATTATTTGGATTTGGATTGGATTGGACCCCCTAGCCCTATACGCCATCGCCATGCCTTAGATTGACGAATTTACTTTTGTTAGACAAAACCTTCTTGTTAATTGATTAGCCCTGCGATTGCGATGACGGACACAATGAAACTAATTTATAAAACATACATGGATTTTATGACTGGGGCAATCTCAAAGAATATGCAGCCCTACCTAGCCTATGCCTAGTCGTAAGTCTTAACCGTCCGTCGGCATTGTTTGCTTAACCAAAATAGAATGGAGTTTTAGGCAAGCATTGCAATTAATTTGCAAAAATATTAAACTGCGTTGCATTTCATTGCATTGCCTTGCCAGGAGGGCGCCTAGTAGAGCAGGCCATATAATTAATTTTGACATTAAACTAGAACTCCTGAACCAATTAAGGATTTTTTTCTGCAAATGGCCTAATTTACCCCTTAAGTAATTTGCCAGGCCAGAGCTCATTTGTTTTGTTTACAGATCTTGATGTTTAATTAATTCGGGGAATAGATCAAATGCACGCAGACAAGACATGACATGTCATGACATGAGAATTTAATTATTCAATGGTAGAGAAAATTTAAATTCAGCCAGTCAATTTTTCTGGAGGTGGTTCTTCGAATTCCTACGTATTTTCTTCCAGGCTTAAAACCCTTTGCTTAAAGCTAAAGCGTTTGTCTCCGAGCCAATAAAGGAGATGAGATGATGCACAGGAGAAGGAAGATGCCGACGGAGTTTGTCATCTGAAGGAAAAATTCGGTTCTATTTAAAAACAGGCATGGCAAGGGAGCATCGTGCCATGCCGTCTTGTCTTGTCTTATCAGACATCAGAGCCAAGCCAGGAATTATTAACCTTTCTAGTCTACTACAGTCTTTGCCTTCTTTTCGAATCCACACTTTCAACAAAATATTTACTCTGCAATTAATAGTCTATAAAATATTCCGCCAGTTCCTCCCACATTTTTCTACAACATGAAAATAAATGGGAAACGCGTTGGATAAATAAATAACACATGGTGTCAAAGTCGCGTACGAAGTGGAACAAATGACGACCGGGCTGACTACACTAAATTGGCAGGCAAAGCAATGCATTGCAGTCATGTCCCGAATCCGAATCGTACGTATTTTTCTGAAAACGGGTAACTTTGAACATCATCAGGAATTACCATTACGAATACGATGCCTGCCTGCCACCTGAAAATGACAAACACTTTGCTCTGACTAAAATATACATAACATGGATAGATTCAAAATAGACACAAGTTTCTTACAACCCATATGGACTGCTAGACTATCAGATGACTCGGAGGAAAACCCGCCGTTTGCCATTGCCGTTGCCGCTATTTATTTATAGATTAGCAAACATTAAACTCAAACTCAAAGTGTTAGGACTCTTCATGAAGAGTTCTAGGTCACTCATCCAAAATAAACATAAATATAAATGGCCTCGCCCAATTTGTACTTGTGCTGCCTTTGCCTTTGGCCTAGTCCGCCAGTCCGATCCAATTTCATCGACTCTTGCAAATTATTTAGTCAATTAGTCTGCTAGCATGCAATCCAATGTTTTCCTTTCAATTGACAAATTGGTAATGCTAATAAATTGCAATGCCTCATACATAAACAACAGGATCATGCAAATGCAATCCAGAATCCATAAAAGTCAAAATATGATTTATTAATGTGTTTGCAGAATTCATCCCTAGAGATTCTCCAGGGGTAGGCCTAGGCTAGGCCAGGCCAGGCGTCTGTCCGGAATTAATATTACACACGAAGAATAAACATTATCTTAACGCTCAAGTTTTGGCCATGGCCTAGGTCTAGTCTCGGCTTGGCTGGGCTAGGGCGTGAATAAATGTAGAACTAGAGCTAAAAATTGAATTACTAGCCTAGCATACAAAAAGTGGGTCAATTCTACCAGTACTCTACCTGGAATTGGAATTATTGTTTGTAATTGTATTCATTTCATAAACAAGCGTATATGTATGTATGTGTGACCTGATTAGCAAGCAAAATAAAATTAAAGTCAGTCAAAGTCAAAACGCGTAATTGCCATTGCTATGATTGTGAATGCGTGAGTAGTTTTTATTATTATCGACACAACGAGAGCCACTTCCACTGTCTTAGACTGTTGGATTCATTATCTCAATCTCGTGGCTTGTCCTTCTTTGCCTATCATTCTTATAATTCATTTTTAATTTACACCTTGCACTTTACATAGGCCACAACTACGCACGATACTTGGCCTGGCCTGGCATGTGCGTATGAATTAATTGAACGATAACTGAACTGTAGCCCAATCTTGGTGGTTTCAGCCACAGCCGGCCTATGTGCATGTGCAAGCAATGTCAATGTATGTTCAACTGATTATCTTTTCTATCCATGCATGTGTTAGAAAGTTTGACCCATAATGTCCACCTGCACCATAAGAACATAAATCAATATTTCATTCAATTTAAAACTACACTTGAACTGATTCTTGATGCAAGATGCATTTAATGCCATGCCAATGATTTCTCTTCTGGCGTTTACGTGTTATTCTTTCTTGTCCGGGTTTTTAAACTTAAAATTGGCTTCTTCCTTGAAAATATAATGTTCTCTCATCATTTTTCCTAGGCGAAGTCTTAAAACCGTAAATATTCATTAAATTCTCTCCAAGCTCACTTTCCTTTCATCAAAAAATGAGTCAATTTGGAACTCAGGCCTTGGAAAAGAAGAAAGAAGAATTGTCAACTGAATCGGAGCTCTGTTCTGTTCTGTACATGTACTGTAAGGCTTCAAAATTTAATGACTAAAAGCTAAAAGCTTGCACTCAATTTGTGCCAGTACTATGCCTGGTTTTTCTTTCAAGAAATGGAGAAAATGAGAGCAGGAATGAGGAAGGAGGATCTCTTTACTTTCTTGAAATAATAAATCAACCTGACGCAATTTTTCTCCGAAAGGAAAAAAAGAAATAATGAAAGATTCTCAGGTTCCATAGCGCCTAACCTAAAAATTTGATACGTACGTACGTACGTGGCAACGTACCTCTGCTGCTGTTCCTGGCGGAAATGAGATTTTTATATGTAATTGGAGAAATTTTGTTTTCTCTTCCTGCCTTCCTCGTTCTCCGTGCAAATTCTTAAATTACCATGAGTCCTCATTCGTCATGCTCATGCACGACGTGGCTTCAACCAAAGACCAAAACAAAACAAATGTGCTGACAAGATCGCTATGGTTGTTAAAATGAAAATTTCTTAATTAATTAAAATCTCAACAGTTCTATTACTCAATTCGACGGGGTTATATTTTGGTCAAGATGCTAACGGGAAACTAGCCAAAATATTTGACCGAATATAAATAAACGAAAGGCCAATTTCACAAGTAATTGCTATTTCTACGTCCGTACGTACGTACACAAAAGTAGGACGGCTATTTGTATTTGACTAAGCGGAACGCCATGCCATGCCATAAGCAATTTCAAAAGCTTTTTGTATGTTCAATGATCTCAAAAAAGAAACCGACCAACATGAATGCCACATATTGTAAAAGGTCATTGAAATTTTGAAGAAGGACTATGACCCGACTCCTATTCCAAGTCTTATGATCAAAACTTTTTCTTCCACTTGATTGAAAATTACATATAAGGAATCTGTGTGGCTAAAAATAAATTAATTTATTGTCATGTGGGATGACAAAATTTAATTCAAGATTTTTTTATGATCCATGAATTATTTTTACAAGACATTCGAAAGCCTGACCTGAACACACAGAGATACGGATATTGTGTATGCGTAGCTTAGGTTTAATAAAAAAAAATATTAATACGGATAAGTTATTCATTAAGAGTTCGCAGTGTTATTGCTCTCGTCTTGTATGATTGACGTGCTAGGGCGGTCACTCTTCAACTTTGCGTCCTACACATGATTTTGAAACAAATTGATGAATATTATGGAGTCATGTACGACATTGTACCGTTGGTTGAGTTTGAACTTAGTCAGTCAGAATCATTAGACATCCGTCCTAACGAAAACGTGTTGACGTTGTGTCATTCTGTCTCTGAGAAAATCTTTGCAATTTACGTACCTGTGCATTCTGCATGGAATAAAAGTGAATTGGTCTTTTCTAAGAAGACTAGAAATGAAATGATTTTTCAACTCCTACACATGCAATCAAAGCCAAATTCAATACATACTATGCACTTTCTTCCCCATTCGGATGAAGAAAATTCGGAGTAATTTGAAGAGAGTGGGGATTTCATTTTACAAATGGAATCCAAGGACCAACAACTTTTTCATTCTTTTTTATTCAGGATTCAGGAAGTTGAAGTCTACTCAAACTTTATTTTTCCTCAATTAGCGTAAAAGTTTTCGAATTCAAGAAAAATTTCAAAATTTTAGTCAAGTGTTCAGTACATTACAAACCCTATGAAGATTTTGAACTTTACTAAAAAATTCTTACTTTAGTTCGCTAAAATTCTGGTCTGGCTAAAAATATGATTGATTATGGGCGTCTGACTGAAAATTAATCTAATGATGCCAGCCAATGCATTTCTTATTTATGAGGTGATATTTAATGAAATGAAAGTAGGAGCCAATTAAGTAATCTAGTCAATTATGCAGTTGGAGTGACAGCATTAGTAGAATTAGAGAATTAAACGAATAATCTAGATGCAGTGCAATGCAGTACATTAGCATTGCATTTTGATGCATATTAGAATAGAAAAATGTGAAACAATACTTTTGCTTGCTTGCACGAGTTTCACTCAAGTGGAAATGTCACTTTGTTCTAGCCTAGTACATCACGTACAGTACTGTACACTAATTAAAGGTACGTGAACCTCTCATCTGCTATTGTTGTGGATTTCATAACCTACAAAACAAAAGTGAGAAAGCCAGCCAAGCTTCATCAGCCAACATCATGCCAATCGGATAAACATAATAAAAATGTAATCCACAACCAATAATTGACCATTAGGGTAGGAACTACATAATGCGATGCGAATATTTCCTCCCTCGGTCCGTCCGTCCATCAATCAATCATAAGAAATATGATTATTATCACAAAAGAGATTTTTGACCTTTTCTACGCTAGGCTACGCCCGCACAAAAACCGCAAAGAGCTTAAAACCCACAATCACAATGACCATGAGCATATTGACCATAAACAATATTGACCTTCCGTGACCTTAAAATCCGCAAAGGCGGAGAAAAAAATTCTTAATGCAGTAATGGTAGAGGGGAAGTCAAAAACTAAAATATTGTTGTGATTTGAACCACATCATGCCATGAGATTCTTTCTAGGGGAAATTTGAAAGAAATACATTGGAGATTGAACGGAAACTAGAATCGGTCACGTTCAAAGTGTCCCAGAGTAATCTAATTTGAGTACACGAGCCTCACGTCCCAAAACTATTGCCAGAAACATTTATTGACTTACGAAAAGGGGGAAAACCCACTGCTAAGAACTAAGACTAAACTAAACTAAAACTACCCGGACATCATCACATCGAATCCTTGCCTTGGTCTGAGCCAAAGCTAAAGCTAGTGTCAGACACAAAATTCCCCGAGAAAGTTGACTCATGGATAAATAAATCAGACTTGACAGGAAACACCTTTAGTTTAACAATAAATAACAATTAAATATAAAACACAAAAACTTTTAAGGTCAAGGGTTGAATTAATAATTTATTGAAAAACCCTATGGCCAAAGCATATGAGTCTGGGTGCACAGAAGAATTAATAAATCTGAAAATGTCGGAGAGATCCGTTGCTGCCTGCTTGCTTGCTATAAACCTCCGTTGGATTTTCCCAAGTGCATGCAGACTACAATGTAACAATGAAGAAGAGTGTGTGGGTCAATAGGAGTCAAGTCCAAGTTCTTCTTCGTCTTCTCATCTTTCAACCCATGCAAATTAGATTAACGGGATTGTTTACTCCTTTCCTCACAACTTTGCACTTTATATCCTTTCCCACAAATGGAATGGCAGAATTAAGGAGGGAACAAAAACCCTCAAGGCAAAATTCCCAAGTTTCTTGTTGCTATATAGCAAAGCCAGTTTCAGTTTCCCTTCTTACATACATACATTGTTGCAAAATTCTCTTTCCATATGGCATGGCTAGAAAATTCCTAGACCCAATGCTTAAATATAATTTACAAATATTGCAAATATATATTTATAGGTGGGAATGCCCATGCCCATGCTTTAATTTCAATTTCTACTAGCCCTTGCATCTGTAATTAAGTTTCGCGGATCTAATTAGACTAAATACAAAGATTAGGTGGGCATGTTGCGTGCTCCTATTTCATTATTGGATTTGACGCGTAGTATGGCCCCAACTAATTATCTAATTGACTTAAACCCATTCGACTGACTTATTCATATTTTCCATTGTGTTAATCACACTTTCATTCACACCAAAAGAATGACGAACTAGGACCACACACAAATATACACGGGTAGCCCTACTACGCATAAGTCATAAGGAGGATCATAAAGAATCACTAGACTAGGGTTTTCGTTTTGCTATAATATCAATTAAATTTCGGAAGGCGTGTGATACTAATTTAGCCTCGCAATACATTTCCAACATGTGATTCTGATTTTCACTCCTACTCGTAAAAATCCCAGCCCAATTTAAATTAATGAGGTATCTTCGCATCAGAAGAGGTGCGAAAAACCTACCAGGAGTCATCTTCGCCTTAATAAAAATAAGTCCTTGGTCCTTGAATTTGTCTCGAAAAAGAAATACTAAAAACAAACTTAATTTTTGTAGGAAAAGTTTTCCAAAAGTAATTTCTTCTACGCTGGACAAAGGATCATTAAAAACTTGATGATACGTCTAGCCAAGTCGAGTCCTGTTCCTGTCCTGTCCTTCATTTTGAGCTGAGGACGTCCACGTGGAACCCTTAAAAATTGTCCACGTCCTCTTTGCCCTCTTCAGGATCCAACACCCAGGACACAGCAATATGATACGAAACTGGACCAATTATTTTCTATTTCTGCTTCTG